>VXAL01004924.1:0-23243 GCA_013399475.1 Chauna torquata
GACAGACAGTGTATTTCCCCTCTCCAGACAATTGTGAGTTTGGGTGATTTTATTTATTAGAGTAAAATCTGAGGTAATCCTAGTATACAGCAATAGCTTATGAACTAAAATACTTTAACTGCATTGACTTAATTCCCCTAGTCCTGCTTTCAGTGCTGTGGCGGTGCTACTGCCAGCTCCAAGCCAAGACTACATTGCTTTGGCCAACTGACCAAACTGTCTCAAAATGGCTAAAGAACTGTAATTTCACCTCAGGATGCAAGTACACTTACATATCTCTTCGCTATTCAGTTGATTTTTGGTAAAGTGTTACAAGCTTCATACATTCCAAACCACTAATTCTCTGTAAGTTTGGCTAAAACGGACTTAGAGGCCCAAAGCTCACCGGGAAGGGCAAGAAGTGTAGAGATGAGTTAACACCACTACATACACTTCCCTTTGAGAAGCAGTCCTGCAAAGATCACGTATGGCATTCATAGCTGTTCAGGAGCCCAACAAACAGCTGTTCAGGAAAGACAAGAGTCAATGCCAAAAAATTTACAGCAACTGAACAAAAGTCATAGCCCTTAATACCAATAGAATAGGGATGATAGTTCAAATTCAATATAGCAAGAAAGTGATATTTTCATTTTTCTTTTCTTACCTTCTTGTTCTGTTGCAACAATTTGTAAGCCAGCACCAATCCCCACTTATCGCTTTGCTGCCATATTTCAAACACTGTCTACATATTGTGCCTTCTTTCTAAGATAGAGCCTTACGTTATAGGCCATGCAGCCACAGGCTTTGTTTTCACATTTTAATGACTGCATATTCCTCCTCACTGCACCCTCAGCAATCCCATCTTGTCCATTTACACATTTGCCCGGAATGATGTCAGGACAGTTTTCCGGAGTCAGCAGACTTGGCAAAAGCAGGGACTGTGAAGTAGCTTTCCTCTTTCTCTAGTACTGCAATCTACTTATTTTCATTCAGGAAACCCTTCCAAACTTATCTCCACCCTTCTTGTTTCTCATACATTTTTCCAAGTGAACTGCACTTTGCTTTATAGTTCATCGCAAGAGGTGTCTTAAACACTCACATAAAAGAGAAACTCCATCAAATTACTGGCTAAATCTCCTCAGTATGCTCTTTCAAATTCTCCCACAACCTACTTCTCCACAGTGCCTGCCAAAACACAAAAGATCAACAAGTGGTATGCTGTGACCCTACTGCTTTTCATGCTAACCCATCTTATTCTACTCATCTCCACGGATTCCTGGTGTGCCTACGCACACCTTGGGCAAGTTGTACTTTCTTTTTTGGGTGCCAGGACAAACACTGATCTGCCTTAAGAGCTCCTGGAAAGCATCCAGAGGATTGGCAACTCAGTCGTGCCTTTCGGGAATACACTTGTCCCACCAGAAGAAATGTTAGCATCATTCCTCCTAGTATGGTGAATCTTCACCGTATGTCTCTGAACTTAATTATGAGATGCCTTGGATGCCAGGCACTGGGACTGAAGAACATCCAGAACTTGACAACAGTCCAAGTTAAACAAAACAGCATCTCAGCTGCTCTGTAATGCTGTGAAAAGAGCTGAGGTGTTTGTATACTCTCTGGGCTTCAGAAGCATCACACTGCTTATGAAGTACAAAGTCCAGTTTGCTTTTATTTTTTGAAACAAAAATCAATAGATCCAATTAGACCATTTTTAGTTTCACTGCTCTTTCTCACCAAACCTCAAAAATTGTACTCTTTTCTGCAGACCCTTCCTCTCCATAGAAATATGGATGACAGGCTGTGTATTCTGGAGAACTATTAGCCATTAGCAGAGTTAGACAGGGTTAAGGATTTATAACTTCACGCCAGATCTTACTAAAAAGAGCGGGGCCAGCTTTCTTTCAAATGAGAAATGGTTGCTGGTATTTCTAATATGTATTGATATGCAGCTATGGAAATGTATAATACCAGGTACCATTAGAAGGCCAGAATGGCTTATTAAGCACAATTACCTAGCAAGCAATCTAAATCCTGGAAAGAACTCAAAGTTTCTGTTAACTGGTAAGATAGCGAGCAAACAAAGACCTAGAATTATCCCAAATATAAAGCATTAATGAGTTCAGACATCCAAAACAGCATTTAAATAAAAAAAATTACATAAGTGAAAAGAATGAAATGGAAAAAGTCTTTTTTTTTTAAATGTGCAAGTTGAAAAGCCACATTAAACATTAATGTCCAAATTACCCACATGTTTCTGAGCATCTTTATCAAGAAGAAGTCCATTCCTCTAAAGAAGATATTAGGTTTCAGTAGTCCTGGAGAACAGTTCAACGTTCTGTGGTTTGGACATCTTCAGCATAGTTTTATATCAAATTTTCTTGTTTTTATGTGCAAAAAAGAGAAATAACCCAACACAGTTTTGCATTATAAGTACATAATGCACGCCAGCTTAAAAAACAAAACAAAACAAACAAAAACAAACACCAGTGCAACTCCCAGGGACATCTGCATTACTGAAAAGGTGACAAAAATCCTACCATTCCAAGAGGAACTAAAGATTATTCATGTGTCATATGTTTGTGTGTTTTATGTGTTCAAGGCGCTTTAATTTCCAGGAAGTGCTGAGGCCTCAGCAATTTCAATCACTTCAAACACCTCAGATTGAGTGGCCCAAAACAGATGTACTCCAGTGACTTGAAATTTTGATCCCATTTGCTAAGATCCCCTTATTCTGTTTTTACTTTGCTTAAAGTTTTCACTGCACATTTTCATTCCAAGGACAAACCAATCTTTGTGTTAATTATTTTAGACAAGTGAACTTTTTTTTCCAAGGTGAAGTTTTCCAAGGAACCCTACTATTTAGTCACCTAAAGAACCCTCCTCCTGCTTTCTTCTCTTTTCCTCATCTCAGTTATAGAAACAGCTTCCAGTTTCACCATCCCTCCTCACAAAATGACTGCATATTGGTCACAATACAAAGAACAAGGTTCTAGAACCAATACTGATTTAAGTCTTCATGATCTTCTCCCTTTTCCTGCATCTTCTCCCTTCTTTTCTTCTTCCTTTCTTCTTTTACTGTATAAACAATGCAGCCATTGGCATGGACAGAGGTGACCAACCTCCGCAATAGCAAAATAGAGTAATATATTTGAAAGCATATCCTGCAGCCTGATAGAGGTACAGACATGTGGCCATTATGATCAACTTTTTACTAAAGTACACTGTATGCTATATGGGGAATGTATTAGGAAGGTTGCAATAATTATAATGGACAGCTGATAGAAACAACATATGACAAATTGGGCACTGTAACAGAATTCGCAGTGGCAGTTCTCTGCATTTCACAGTCCCGCTTCTCAACATATCTGTATCCACTCAAAACCAGGTGAAATTGATTGCTCAAACCTTTATCAATTTAGAGTGGAATGCTCTTGTGTAAGTAGTAAGTTGTGCACATAAAGGTACCCCACATTAAGTCTCTTGAATAGGTATTACCCTTCAGAAACAGCTGTGCTCTGCAGAGATGCAGTTGCACGTCTCTGAAGGGAAGACACTGGAAGAGGCAGGCCTGCAAGGCAGATCCCAGCTCCCAGCCTGTCTCTGAATCCCTAGAAGACACTTTCAGCTCTGCTGTCCACAGTCTGCGTACTGATATTGGTCAGAGAATAACAGATTCCCTGACCTAAAGACCACAGTAAGATCACCTTTAGTACGATTCCACCATAGCCTGAATTCAAGTGCAATTCCCTCCTTGGCACACTGACCAACCTAAACTTTGTCCTGGCACCATTGCTATCATTGCCTGACAATTCTCGAGCACTTAAAAATCTGTGTGTATGCAACCAGCACAGTCAATAGTAGTGGTAGTGTGTCTTTTTCTGTAAAATGAGGCCATGCTGCACATGGATTGCAAGAAGAAAAGTACAATCAAAACTTTCAGCTCTTGTTTTCATTCCCAGCCAATCTCTGCCTGTAGAGGAAGCAGTTGCTTTCACTGCAATATCTGCATCTTTTGTAGGTGGTCAAGTTTGTTGCCCTTATGTCCTCCCAGAGGAATAAAGAAAAATTCTGTGCATGGAAACTTAGGAGTCTCCAACCCTCTACGTGGGAGTAGTCCACAGAAAAGAAAGCCTTTAATTAAAACAACTTTGAAGCTGAAGCCCTCCTTGTTCAATTATTCACAGTCCTTGTGCTTATAAAAGCTCACTGGGATCCTAGATGCAGTAGAAGTTGAAACATTTAGGCAGAACCAACAAAACTTGAGAGCTTTCAAATTTAGTAATATGCCTGCTTTAGTATTGCTTTAGTACGAGGTATATCCAGAGAATACAACACTTCCAAGCTATTACCGAAATCTGTGCTTCCACAAAGTTAATGCACATTCAACTGTCGCAGAAAGCTATACTCATGCAATCTCATGCCTCTTACCAGAGAAATAAAAAAGCTAGAGAACAGAATGACTATCTGAATTCCACAGCTAGGCCTGGGGTCATACTGTTTCCATGTGCAAACACCATGTGGTATATCCTGTGCTTTGCTGACAAGAAGCAATCTAATACTAGGCTTCTGAATCCTAAACAAACAATATTGTAATCCACTGTCAGCTGCACAATAACTGCTGCACTCTGTCAAAACATACTTTGAAGGATAAACACGCTAAGAAAACCTGCAGGAAAAAAGCTCAGATACCAGCCTTGCTTGAGTTCTCATGCTTTCTTCCACATGCCATCACCCCTCAAACATTACGTTATAAATACAAAAGCATATGGGGGTATGAGTTCTTAACTTTGAATCAGAACATAAATACACTGCTGCATGATCACTTTTAAGTATATTATTTAGAATAACAGTGTCAGAACAGATATCTGAGCAGCATGGTTTCAGGCTTGAAACCAAACTGCAGCTGATAGTACTTCAACTTCCAGAATAGACATGAAAGCTTCATAAAGCAGTATTTAAGACAGAAAGGAAATGACAAAACTGGAAACAACTCTGTAGGGCTATATTCTCTGGTAAAGACAGACCAAGAGCAAGACTTCTTTGTAGACACACTGGACACTGCTACATTATTTCTGGGCTCCTAGAACAGACTTCAAAAAACCTGAAGCACCAGAGCTCCCTACTCAGCGCAGCAAAAGGAGGTAGGTAAACACTGAGGGACAGTCACCAAGTGTCAGAGTGCCAAACACCCCAGAGATGGATGTGCCTGCAAACACATCTCTCTTGCACTTAGTCTCCTCGGTTGGGCTGGGTGAGGTGGGGAGCTGCTCTACACAAACAGATTCACAGCTCTAAGTCCTTCTCAGGGACCCTAGATTTAAATACTGGACCCAAGGATGAACCAGAGTTGCTTAGAGAGGGTTCTAGACTTTCCTTTGTTCGAAGAGCCTCAAAAGCCATCTTTCACTTTAGGTAAGTATCTGTGTTAGATGAGGGCACGTCTTATTCCTCCTGCCGAAGTGTTACAAAGCCAAGCAAACAATGTACCTAAGACTGCAGAAGAAGCAAGAAGGATTTTAACTCTATAAGCCTGGTAATTAAAGGTGCTGTCATGGTATGGAACAATTTTCGGTTCTTAATGTTGTTTACACAGTTTGGATTAAAAAAATCCTTTCATAAAAATGCATACACTGTCCTGGTAGCAAAGATCACGAGTCAGGAAGCTAACAACATGTTTGCCAAAGCACAGGGAGAGAAGTATACATCAGGGCCTCCAGTACAGTATCACCAGGTGAACAGAGTGAAACACAAAAGCCATCTCTTTAAAACACTCTAGGAAGACCAATAGTGCCTAAAACAGGACCAGATGTATATCCCTGCATGAGTTAGTTATTCAGTAATAGGAAAAAAAAAGTTTAAATTTAACTTGTATTTTAAAAAATCCAGCCATTTAACATTCTGAAAGCACTAACCCAAGGGAGGAAAGGAAGCCTGAAGACAGGCACATCTTCACATTAAAACTGAAAAGCTAATTCACTGATAATTTTTTATATCTTTAGTATTTCAATATACCTCAGAGACAGCAAGTTTTGAAGAAACCACATTCCAAAGCAAAACAGTTTCATTTTAGGACACACTTTAGAGAAGTGTTGGATCATCTAGTCCAGTTCCCAGAAGTTTCCTCCACTCTAAATTGCTCTGATTTTTACTTACCTGTCAATCTCTAGGAGCAGGTTCATATAAACACATGCATATTAACCATGGAGTTAAACAGTCAATCTTTCTTACCTGAAGCAACTTCTAAGTCACAGATCAAGTAAAACAATGTACAAATGAATAATCACCAGAAACAGTTACTAAATTCTGATTTCCATATCCATGGAGCAATCAGAACAGCCAAACCGTCGGTCCTGTTATACTAACAGATAACTCCTAAGATTTCTTGCTTCTGCTGACACTTCTGCTTGCGATGTTGCAAGATCAGAGGAAATGTAGCTCCTGGCACAACAGTGCAGGACAATATAATTGGTAGATAGTGTTCAGAAACCAGAGACCAGTTTTTTTTTTTTATTATTATTTTTCTTCTTTTAAATGGCTCGCAGAGGTCAAGTTGCCTTATGAAACAGGACTTCGCCTTGAAGCCCAACCCTAGTTATCTAATCTATGGTTAGTTTTAACCTTGAAGTTGTCTCAGTCAGAGAGAAGTGCCAAGGATGTTGCCTTGGCCCACACACAGTGGTAGAAAGGACTCATTGTCTCAAAGGGTGGGGCCTACCACAGAACGATGTTATTTCCACACTCCCTGAAAGACCAATGGATTCACCCTAAAACTTTTGAAATAGTACAACATGAAGAAATTCCTGTTAACACGGAGCTTACGAGATCTGCACGAAACTTCCTTAGCCTGCTTATGTGCTGTGGCATTAGTGCCAGCTCACTGCAAAAACTTGTGGGAAGAGGCTACAACAGCAGCAGTGAAGTTCCAGACTGAACATCTGCACTGAGATCCTTAAGTTGGCCTAGGGCAAAACCTGAGCAGAGACTATAGGAAGTCTCTTGCAGAGGTCAGTCTACAGTCTCAACATTTAGCTAGTGTTGAAAAGACCCCAAACTCCACACTCCAAATCCCCTGCACAGCTCCTGAGAGAACACAAAAATCAGCCAACAGGCCGTAACGGCTGATTACGCACAGGTATTTGCTCTTTGCAACAAGAGAAAGCTAAACACAAAGTGAAGCATTAAAACACAATGTAAAGCTTAATTAAACACAGGAAACTAATTCAATTCAAATCCAGTTTAGCATAAATCACTGCCAATGGAGTTTATCATCTAAACTGTCGAACAAGCACAACCCTCCTCTCGCTTAATACAGGAATCAGTCCAAGTAGGCCAAAAGTCAGATGTCAGCTAGTGTGGAGTGTGGAATGAAGTACTGAGAGACATGCAAGTTTTGTTAACTAGTGAAATGAATGTTGTGAAAGCCAAACAGAACTGCTAAGGGAGCACTGCAGCACTCAAATCCTAGCATGGAACAGAAGAATTCAGCATCAGAAACCACTGGTCCAAGCATATCAAGACATATACGCACAGCTCAACCTACAGCTTACCTCTGTGGTTTCATACAGAAAAGCAGGTGGCAGTTTTAGAAAATCTTTAAGAACTATTAATACTTTATTTTATTAAAAAAACCATCTTGTACATTCCCATAAACTTTCAAGTGAAAGGATACCACATCCAATTGCCTAATTAAGCACTTCATCTCAATATTCCTAAATTTCTGTGCAAATTTAGCAGGTAAACTGTTGATGATATACCTAGGAAAAGGTTATGATATAAAGGCACATGCCTTTTTAACCATTTAACTCCCTGCAAAGGGGTCTACTGCAGCTTGTGAACATATTTTACATAAGAGCTATGCATATCTCAGATATGAGCTAAGGGGGGGAAAAACTTGCTAGAAAGGAAAGGAAATGGAAATAATGGAAGGAATTACCACGACTTAACCAGAGCCACAAAATCCAAGTGCATTTCACTCACTGTACATTGGGGTTTTTTTTTGTGGGTTCCTCCCCACCCCCCTTCCTATAACCCTTCAGTTCTTTTTATGGAACAGTATTTCATACCATTCTTACATCTGAAACAAAATGTAATGGATTCAATTTACAATCACTAACTGACTTTTCACATGTCACAGTAAACCACTTGTGGTAAGCTATGAAATACAGGTCCCTTTCCATGAAGCTTTAGAAGCTCTCTTTGTCTTTACCTGTAAAGCACTTCCATAACATGATACTGGCACTGAGGAAGGAAAGAAAGTGGTATTTTCAGTAATTCTGTATCTATTTTAGACATCTCCGAAGAAAGCTAAGGCACTTGAGATTCCTCTGTAGAATGACATTAACAGCTGTATTTTCTAGATAAAGTTCTCTTTCCAGTTCAGCCACAGCTTTTGCATCAACTGCATGTAGGATAAGATTTATAATAGCCACTATAGAATTGAAAATGAAAACTTTCACATATTATGGACATAGATCTATATTTTCCCCCATCTCAGACTACAAGTCGTGAGAGGGAAACCATTGCTAATTACATTAATTTTTTTTTTTAGGGGTTCCCTGCATTCACATTTAAGTTTCATGTTTTGCAGAGCTATGTTTCACAGATGAAAATATAAGGTACTTCAGCTATGAAGACAAAGATGCCCCTCTCCCCACCAAAAAAAGTACAGAAACTCTTTGAGGATGTCTTGAAGAGATTATAGAACGTCAGCTACACAATCCACTGATGTCCTTTTTCTTTGTTTTCTTCTGGTAAAAACACTATTTTTTACTACAATATTAGTCTTTCAGATACATAATAAACTAGGAAGAATAGCGATTTCTTTTTGCTTAAATTCTTAAATAGATTTCAATACCAAGACATGAAGTAGTCATCATACACATTATTCAAAAGCTAGGGTAGCAGTCTACTTCAAGTACTAGCCATTAATCTTTGTTGAAATAAATATTTTTGTTTAAAAACTAAAAAAAGTTTTGCTTGGAAGTTAGAGAGTATTAACTATCCCAGAACACTTGTATGATGGAGATTCAAAATGGATACTAGCAAAAGCTTCTTTCTAGGAGAGTAGGGCAACACTGCAACCACCAAGCTAGCCTGGCTGGTTGTGAAAACTTCCACCTTTGTAGGTTTTCAAGAATTGGCCTGACCAAATCCACAGTTGACTTTATCCTGTGTTGGTGATGGTTCCGTTTAAGCAGGATGTTGAACTACACGACTTCCAAAGGACCCTTCCAGACAACATTTTCTATGATTCTATTGAAAAGGTGAGAAAAGTGCATGTAGGGTGCAGGGACTTGCACGTTCTAAACAGTAGGCAAAGATTCATGACTAACTGATAAGTACTCCCACATGTTGTGCTGTGTTTCCACCCCCCAGCCTCGGAATCAATAAACAAATTACACAAGCCCTTCTGAAAATCTGTGATAACACTGTTTGGCAAAGAGATCTCTCCTGTGGCTGAAATGACCCGTTAACATGCACATAAAGCATGTAAAGATACCTAACAAACTTGCAAACCTGTGTTTGTCACATCTTAAGAGTCTGTACTACCATGTACATTTATTTGTACCTCCAGCTTGCACTGTCTACACACACATGAAATTGGGAGCTGAATGAGAACATCCACAAGCATGTTGACCAGCAAATCATAGTGATGATAAATGCATCACTAACATACGGCATGGTGGAAAGTAACCGATACATGATTTAGACATGGACTGCCAGATTGTTTTCAGCAACAGAAGGATGAGCAATGTGTCACACTTAATATGACTCACATACTGATGTCACAAAAACTACACAGGCTTAAAGAGAGCATGAGTAGGGAACCAAGCCCACACCACAAGCTTAAACTAAGAGCCACACTTTAACATATCTAATGGTTCTTGTACGCCATGACTTTCATTTCAAAGAAAGGCATGGGGAGTGCAGTGGTGTGGAGGGGAGAAGGAGCACAGGCCACACATGCTGCACAGCTTTTACAGCTAGCTGGAAAACAAGCCACTGCTGCACCATTCCCCAACCCCCAAACTGAACAATTGCTATTTTTCCAAGAGGTCTGACCTGAAAAAAAACACAAAAAAAACAAAACCCAGCATCACTGGTTACACTGAAATGCCAAGGCCAGATTGTTTGAATAAAGCCTTTGTTTCTATACTTAAAAGTCTAGCAAACTTCTTCCATCTATTTCAGATATACTCAGAAATGCTCAAAAATTGCAAGTAAGTGTCATTTTTACATTTAAAGGACCCTCAGCAGAAAACCACGTTTCAACTTCCTGACTGTATCTACTTCACATGCAAGTCTTTCAATGTTTGTATAGTTATTTGACCAGAGCCAATAATCAAAACAATTTGTTTGTGCTACAGGAAGTGCACTACCAGAATTTTCTCTTCAAGTACTATCACAGCTATCTGATCCTCTCTGAGCCTGTTGAAATTAAGTGCATTTCTGAAGTCTTATGTTTCTAAAGTAAGCTATGAACATATGGAAGAACATTGTTTTCAGAGAAAAAATGCCAAACAACCCACAAATGAACACCACACCGTTACTACTCTTCCCATTTACTAAAAACCCTGTTTGACCAGAGTCATTAATTATGTCTTCCTGTTTGGATAGACAAAACATCACCTCCCGAGTAACCTCTTTTTTCTGGCACAGAGAAGATGAATGGGCATACACATGGTAGCTATATTTTAGTTACTCTTTTACCACTTACACCAAAAACAGTGTGAATAGAATTAAGCATGCATCACCCTAGCATGCTCCAGAATAAGACAGCTATGTTTTAACTAACCGGCATTATTACTAAGTTATATATGTGTATATATATATATATATATATATATATAAAATAACAACACAGTGCAACAGTTCTGGAGTCTGTACGCTGCAAGCAAGGCTCTTGGGTATGGCAACAGAACACATTCGTATATAAATACAACTCTTCCATGCCCCAGGGTTTCGCATCAGGAACACTAAAAATGGGGGTGGAGGGTAGTCCTATGCTGAAATGCTATAATATACAGAGTCTTGTAAACCATGTCATGCATGAACAGTAAGAGAAGAAAAGGATGTTTGTATTCCCTCTTTACACCTCTCTTGGTAGGCAATTTGAAAAAACTGGAGATAAATGTATTTTATATTCACTTACTTTCTCTTTGAATATTTATTTGGACTTAGCTCTTTGTCTACTACCAGAGTGATCAGTCACCGCCAGCTTGGCACAGAGTTAGTTTGCTAGTACAATTTCCATTGGAAAAGCCCTGGTCTGATCAGGTGGTTCTACCCTTCTAATAGAGACCAGCAAATACTGGTACAGTTGTGCAGAGCAGCAGCCATCACACAAAGCATGGGAATGTAACCAGCGTCAGCCTGTGCACCGACACCACGGATTCTCTGTGCATCAGGGGCTGTTTCCTTCCCTCTGCCTATATAGAACCAATTTGTATTTTTGTGCATGGTAAGAGCGTTGGAAAGATAAATTTGTTCATGCCATTCTTTGGATTATTTTCTCCCTCCTTTAGACATTACTTCCCAATGTTTACTCAATCTATGAAGATCATCGTGGTTTACAAGATCTTATTTTCCACTCATGAACACAAAGATAAGGCCCCAAGCCTAAGGAGGTTTGAACACATGCCTAGCTTTGCACATACTAATAGATTCATAGGAAAATTAAGCATACACACAGTGCCTCTTGAAAGCAAGTATCTGACAACAAACATTTTTAAAAATAAAACCTTTCTCCACACTGGACAGAACTGAATCAAAATTCTAAGCCTCCCAAACCATGCTTTGGCTTCAGATCAAGTAATTGTGCTATAACTATGTAGTTTTACTTAATGAACTACTGAAAGTGCACAAGTGCACATACCACTCCTTTGACAACACCCTGGCTTAAGACATCTTTATCCAGAAAAAATAAGGATTAAGATCTCCCATGACCCAAGAAACGGTGCAAATCATCAGGCTACGAGATTGAGGAAAACAGTTCCAGACACCCTCTCACTTCATGTGCACAACTAAGGGTTTGACTGCTGTGGGGACTTGAACCCCAGGAATCTCCCAAAGATACAGCACTCAAGAGATAGAGAAGCAAGCTGTCTCAATGTACCAAACTGAGGAGATTCAGCTTAGAAAATTCTGTAGTCTGGTTGTGGCAGAAATGTCAATTCAAATGCCTTCTGGCAAGAGAGAGGCTTGAACCTTATTTAGAACTGTGCTGACTTATTAGAGTGTAATGCAATGATTTCTGGAAGTCTAACCCTTCACTTCCCTTCCTTCCTAATAATCCAAATTGATGGGAAAGCCTGGGGATGAAACAAAAAGCTGAAAAGTTTGATTTTGTTCACAACAGCAGTAAAAAACAAAAAAACACAAAAAAAAAACAAACAAAACAACAACAAAAAAACACACCACCCATACACTTTTTTTTCCCCCCTTGTTTCAGAAAGAACTTTGCTGTTGAAGTGGAAAAGACCACTCTGAAAATAATAATTCCTCCCCAGTACAGAGCTGTATATAATCACAGAATATTTGCTTTTAGAAGAAATCAGGAATTTTAACTTTTTGTTTGAAATCACATGGGCTTTTAGTCGTGTGTGTGTGTGTGTATATATGTGTGTGTGTGAAGAAACAAAGCCTTGCTATAGAATTCAGAGATGCTTTGTCCAAAGCATAATAATCCTGTTACAGATGACAGGTGTCAGATTTGATCAGCTCTGTGACAAGAGGGGTGGTTCTACAGCTTCCTGAAGAAGTTTTAAGACATCAGTTAGAAGTTTTCTCAGACGTAGGAACAGGTTATAGAAACAAAATTCTAAATTAACTTTAGAAGTACAAAGCTAGACTTATGACTGAAGCAAAAAAGGCATCCATATCTCTCTTCCTATTTAGTGATGAATTATCTGACGAACTTGACGATATTAGTGAGATTTGTGCAGATTTGACTAATGGGATGGACTTTGACTCCATTCAACTGCTATTTTTTCTTCCTTATGATATCGATTTACTAAAACCTGTTTCCTACACAACTAAATTCAAAGGTAAACTTAATTTCTTTAAAGTCTAGAATTCTTAATTTTAAACATTCTGAAGCTATCCTTTGTAGGAAGCAATGTGCAGAATTGCTGAACTTTAACAGAAAAGAAGAAAGAAGATTGTATCAGAATGACATACCTCCAAAAGCAGCATTTCTTTCTTGCCGGAGAAATGACTAATGTGCATTGCAATTAGTGCAAAAATCAATACTATGTTTGTATTCACTGGCTGGGAAAACTACATTTTCAGTAATTGCTATGCAAATATCAAGTGGAAAAACTGAGCCGCTGCTAGCTCAAAGTTGTAAAGAGTAATATGAACATTTTTTTTCCTCTCAAATGTTTAATGACCATTTATCATGAAATGCTCATCACGAGGCTTTCTATGTCTTGTTACTATAAAGATGAGAACATTGTAGAATTCCCTAGTGACCAATATATCAATAAAAATCAAACTATGATCTCAAAAAGGTTAGTCAGGCTAACTTCATAAAGTCCACAAGAAACGCACAATCCCATTTCTTTTCACCATTTTACAGAAAATGCCTAGCTAGCAAGCAGAGCAGTGAGAGGATGCAAACTGAGCCAAAGCTCAGTTAATTCATGAACAGAAAGATGAAATGGTTTGCCTGCACCACAAAGGGCTTGGTCTCAGCAACCCATGTCCCAAATAGTAAAGAAGGAATCAAACATTTTTGAAGCGTAAAAGGTAGGCTTTCATGTCTCTGCACGTATGTGGCATTTCCACACACCACCCACCCCATCATTTATTATCAATACTTCTGCCCTTGTTCCCAGACATACTCTCTCCACTTACATTCTATTTGCAGTCTGCCCAAGGTTGGCAAGAAAATAATGAATCCCAATTCTGAAAAAAAATGAGAAAAACACATACCTTTTTAAATATAAGATCAGTGCATTTCCTCAGAAACAGTCATAGCATTCAAGTTGAAATGCATTCAAGAAGCTAGAAGTACAGGTGCTACAAACGTAAACTCACTTAGATCTGGATACAAGATTTGAGTTTTATGTAACAAGTTTACATAGGACAAGAAACGGAAAGATAAAAAAATCACCCTTTAACGAGAAAGCAAGAAGTTAAACATAACAACAATGTGAACGAGTGAGGAAAAGGAAGGAAACAGATGCACACATCATCATGTCTTCAACTCAGCTATGCTATCTCACCAGTCTGAACAAGCACAAGGTCATTAAAAAGCTGCAACATAGATAGCGAGGGAACAAGAGGTACATTGTGTGTTATTCAACTCTGGAGCAGCGGGGGGAACAGAGACAGAAGAGATGAAAAGCATTTCTTGTAATCCAAAGAATGCAGCAATATTCAAGGATCCTAGTGATAACATTGTCAGAGCAATCTCATTTTTTTCCTGTACTGACTCCATCCAAAGACAGGACGAGAGGTGTATGCACAGTAAGCTGAAACATGCGAGAGAAGCAATGAAAATGTGAGATGCAACACTTCCTTTGAGATTATTTCTCACCTCAACCAGAGCTTCCTGGAACGTTAGAGAAAAAGCTCTCTGAACCAGAGCTCCTTTTAGACAACACCTGGGAACTTGTCCCACCTCTTCATTCCCTTCAGTAGATACTAGCAGCACAGATGGGAGTAGAGGAGAGGAAAAAAAAAACACTGAAGAGATCAATGAATGAGATATTTTCTGATTCGTGACCCAGGACATTCAGATGAAAACAAAATTCCACCCTGCTTACATGGCAGGAAGATGGATCTGGAGGGGACTACACCCAGGAATTTTGAGTCGAGCCAGCAGAAGTATCTCTTAGCTCAGGAGGGTCAGACATCTGCTTCATGTACTTCTGCACAATGCAAGCCACAAAACGCTCAGCAGTTATTCACAGCTGGAGGATACAAATGAAGTTTGAATGCTCATTCAAACACTAACAAAATGTGGTTTTATTGCTTATTAAGCACAAGAAAGAGAGCCGTCTTACATGACATGCATGAAGAAACAAAGTGAGACTGGTAGTGCCCCTTTAGAGGAACATGGAGCAGGACACTGCAACACTGACTGATGCTGTTGTGGCAAGGACCAAGACCTTGCCCTGGCAAGCTATAATACAACAAGTATATTGGAAATTAAAATTCCTAACCAATAGAAATAAAAGGAACAAGGAGTCATGGTAAATGCCTAGAGAAAAACAAAAAGGCTGCAAGAATGCTTTACAGTTCTGAATGCCCCGCTGGCTTCCAACTGGTCCCAACTCCAGGACTTTCAAGTGTGACTTGTATTTACTAGCCTTAACTGGATTTTTCTTCCGTTTTTCAACTTCTATGGCTTTGTGGCAAGGAGTTCCACAGAGCTAATTCCTGTGGTATGAAGAGCTACCTGCTTTGTGTTTGTTGTGAGCTAGGTTCTTTTGAGCTACACAGGATGTCCACTTGCTCTTGTGCTGCAAGAGTAAATAAAATAAGTCCCATTTGCCTTAATCTTGTTCATAATTTGTAGGCTTCCTTCCTATTCGCCTACATTAAGCTGTATTTCTTTTGGACTGAAAAGTCCTGGCTTGCTAAATTGCTCACATCTCTCATCATCTTTACCATCCTCCTCTAAACATTTTCCAATTCTTTTACGTTCTGAGATGAGGGAACCAGATTGCAGAGACTATCCAAAATGTGTGAACCACAGATTTATATAAGGGTATAATGTTTTTTTTTTTTAACATTTGATTTATTTTTTGACTGACACTGAATAAAAGTGGATTTTTATTTTATTTTTTTTAAGTACATAAATCTATTTGACTCCATGATTTCAGCAGAGAAGTGTTTCAATAGACCATATACTGGCAGCTGTCCCTTCACCTGAAGTCACAAAAAATAAGTTATACTAGTGATGCTTATAAGGAAAAAAAATTGGTTTATTCAAAAGAAGTGAAGGTACATAAGCAACTCTCCCCATGTGAGGATGGGCAAACACCATCTTAACGAATTTTCTGCAGACGCACACCTCCTGTTCTGGTACAATAAAATCATGCAAAGAGCATAACTTGCATGGCTCATTTCAAAGTGACAAATAAAGGAGTGATACTCTAGTCACCTGGCATCTAGCCAGAGACTTGCTCCACTGAAAAGAATTTACTCAATAATAGTCGCAACAAATGCATAGATACATGCAACTGTGTTCCATTCACAGACTGCAGAACACATTACAAGAGTGAGTTTCCCCTCCTTGCTTCATCAACTTAATTTGGTTTAATTCAAAGCTCTGATATTTCTACTGCATCAAGAATTAACCACATTCTCAGGAAAATCACTATCTGCTACTGCTTTCTTTTCTTGACATCTCATCTAGATTTTTGGTGATGTCAGAGTTGCCAAGTTGAAGATGCCTCCATAGTATCCAGCACTGTGTTTTAAAAACACACGCTCACATTAAGAACATGAAACAGTCAGACAGCAGGATTGCACAGGGGGGTTATTTTACAGTCACAGTACTTATCCTACAGAACTTTTATTTGAACAACAAAAATGCCCCCTCCCCAAATGAAGTAAAGACTCCACAGAGTCAAGAAGTCTATCAAATCAAAGAGGATCAGGGCCCTCTGCTCACAGCACAATCAGAGGCAGCTGCAGCCTGCAGTCCCCAAACCCATGCACAGCCACAGCTGACTGCCTGATCTACAAGTCGCCAGCCAGCTGTTGCTGGCACAGAGAGCTGCTGCCCAAGAAGGTTTGACAGCTAGAGGAGCCAGCGACAGGCCTCCCCTCTTATTCAGGGCACACTCCCCAGCAGGAGATTAGCCTTGGGTCTCCTTCTTACACAGCTGGAGGGGACACTCACATGGGGGTCACACTATCATATGAGAGGTAAACTTGGCAGGACCATGACAGGTATGCTCCAGAACACAACCATTTTGAGAAAGCAAATGTTGCACAGAACAGAGGATCTGGGATCTTGCTCAGATTTCCAACCTTAGGAAGAAAGTAGGAAGTGATGTCTATACACACACACTTAGGAAATTCTTTAAACTCTAGAGTTCTTGGTATGCTTTATGTACAAGTACTTCCAGGTGGGAGGAGGAAAACTTTTATTTGAAAGTTGTCATAACTTCCTACCTGCAGATGAAGACAGATGGGAATGTCTGATTATGCACTGGGCTTAGTGCAATCTGCTACTCCAGGCCAACTCCATAAATGTCAACTCTGCGGACAAGGTCAGTTGCTGGAAAAAAAATTGAAACATTGTTAAAAATTAGTAAAACTATCTTGAGAGTGAAATCATATTTCCCCCATCTTCCCTTTAATGCTTTTGAAAGGCAGTGCACACCTAGCACCTGTAGACATATAAGAAATAGGTATGAAATATATGTAGAAATATAACAGCCAGCTACATACAAGTAGAATTGCATTTTTCAAACAGTTTAAAAGAAATGCAGAATACCGCACTTAACTTGCTACATCTTATACCAGGTGTGACATCTTCCTGCTATAAATAACTAAATGTGGTAAACAGCATTTCATCAACTTTCCAGAACATTATGAAATACTAGGCACTGCACTAGGTAGTCACAAACAACCGCCACTGCTGAATTGTAAATATAGGAGATTGTGAAATAATCTTCTTTCCTGATTTTCTTTTTAAGGAAAATAATCCTCAAACTGGAGGTCTTCCAGATGTAAAAACATCCAAGTGCTCTAGAACTGCATGCTCTGTCTTCTTTTCAGTAGTAAATCACAGCCAATGCATACATAAAGAGTCAAACAAACTAGGCAAAGGGTAACAAATCCCAAACAGCTGACTAAGACTAATATTAATCTGCTTGGAAGGGATCCTTACTACAATGATGTTTAACAGCATCATTGTGCCAGACCTACAAACATTGCCTAATACTATGTCATAGCCAAGGAGAACATGTGAGTAGTGTTTATTTTTAAACCTTTGTCAAAGACTTTCTGAATAATACTTCAATGGAACCTATTAGTTATCCTGAACACTAAATGGGAACTTCACTTTGACAGCAGTGTAGAAGAACAGTTCTAAAGCAGAAAAACTTTCTTTTAGTCTTTTAGTCTCTCCTCTTCTACTGCTGTCAGTCACTGAATTTCGTCACGGCAAATTGTTTTTCTCCTAGTACCTGCCAGAGCTATATATAAAGATTCAATAAGCAGTAACTCCAGCATAACGACATCAGAAGTGGCCAGAAAACAAGAAAAATCTCTTAAAGATCTAGAAAGGAGGGACTGGCATGGTGTAAAATGCTACACTGCAAGCACTATGCCTCAAAGCCTTACGGGAGTAATCACTTCTTTCATTACGGCCAAAAACTCCAAAATAGGATGTTCAGAATCTCCAGAGATTTCAGGCACATATACAATCATTTTCACCACCACAGCCTGAATACTTAGCTTTCATTCACAAAGCAATATTCATTAAATTCTGAATTGTCACATGTTTTTGTCAAGTGATGTTTTGTGCTTTCCAGACACTGTGGGCCCACTAACAACTATTAATGGTTCACATGAACTTTTTACTTTAGCTCTGAAATGACCATAACTGGTTTTTGGTGACTTTATGACTCTCAGCAGAGAGGCTGTACTTTCACAAAAGGAAGAGCTTGTTAACATCCTTAACATAGCTGGCTAGCAGTTACACTATAGAATATTGCCCTAGATTCTCAATTCAAGTTTATTCACCAAGTAGTCAAAATTAGAGTCAAACAATCACAGGTAATGCTCAACATTCATCTGACCCATCACATCAGGTTAAATCATCAGTTTTTGAGCCCCTGTTCCTTATCAAACTCCATACTCACATTAGATTAGGAGAATAAACCTGGCTGTAGGACACAGATAACAACCCAGCAAATCCAGAAATACATGCTTGAGTTTTGCTGGGGGAGGGAAGCATAGAGAGGAAAGAAAGGAGTGGGAAGGAAAGAAATAGCACTGCACCCCAAACAGAGAGCTCAGCTTCAAGATGATAAACTTGTCTTCACCAGCTGCAAACTGATCAACTGCCAAGATACCAGAAGTAAAATTTCAGTTACTGTTCCTTGCAAACTACTCCAGCACACTTTACACAAAAGGAAAAGAACAGTAGATTTTTACCCTGAGATTTGAGTCGCTGTGAAGCAGATCCAGCAGCAGCGTCCAATACTTCCACTCAGAGCTGTACTATCTTTAGCTCTGCTGAAGCACTGAAGCTCTTCTTAGAGCACTTTACAAACTGAGTAGGAAGGAGTAAGAATAAGAGCCACATTCTGTCCTTAGGGACCCCTATTAAATCAGATTCTCAACATCAGCTACTTCCTCTTTGTTTTCCTCAAGCCATATGGCTTCCTGACAAAATCTGTACAAACAATAAATCCATTAATCAAGCCACTGTTGGAGGAAGAGACTTTTTTCTTCCCTTCACCAATCCAGACATTTTAGCGGAGATGTTTTATGTATTTTGGTTAGAAAAAAAGAGGGTCTGTTGAAGTCCCAGGGAAAATACTAAAGTTTTCTTTGTTCTCACACTGTAGCCCTGTAGATTGGAGCCTTAACTCCACCACTTACTTGATCCTCTTCTCCTACAAGTTTTAAAAATGCAAAAAGATACAGAAAGAGAGAGACATCAGTCAAGCCAGGCTCCAGTCTCATCAAATGTAATAGTAGGGATCAAACAAATTGCTGCCTAGGCTCCCTAGCATACTGTGTCAAGAAATCTTTTTTTTTTCCCAATTAACAGAAGTAGGTATGACAAGAGAGGCATTAAAATTCATTTTTATTCCTACAAGGTGCTAAAGAGATGCATGCATGCAAATGCCAGAGGTAGCCCACAAGCAGTTGACAGGAATACCTTTTAATACGACATACCACAGTTTAGGACTTCGCAAGAGGCCAGATTTCTTAGCAAGGTGAACCATGATGAGCAATTCCAATAGCCACTTAATCTGTTTGGTGTCTCCAAGATGATAAAAATCACATGGGCAATCATATTATTCTCAGATTAGGATGAAATACACACTGCACACGCAAGGAACTCTATGGCTGGGAAGAACCATAAGAGTAAGATTTCTAGCTCTTGTATGTGCAAAAGTCCCTTTCTTGCACGTAGGAAGATCTCCCTCTGCTGTGGTAGAGGGGAAAATAGAGTTAAAAAAAAACAAACAAAACAAAACAAAAAAAACTAAGCTTTCCTTCACCAAACTGAACAAACTTGAGACTCTGCTCAGGTTTGAGGATGAGGAGTATGACAGCCTCAAGCTGTTGCAGGGTGAAATTCTGTTCATAAATATATACGCTGTTGGGCAAGTATATGAGGTAAAAATATGGTAAAACATTCCCTTTCTTCCTACTTGATCAGTAGGCTCAAAGAGGGTTAGAGGCTGAGAACTCAAAAGCACAGAAAAGTTGAGAGAGGAGACAAAGACCTAATTTTCTTTGCTTACAACAACTTTTGAACAGACTCTTCTTGTATTCTCAGATGTCACTGAGACACATGTGGAGTCTTATCCCTGTCTATCCCAAGCAACTATTTGCTTCACACCTTGGAGCCTACCTAGCAGAGAGAAAAGAGGTTTCCTAGTGATGATGGAAGAAGGGAGAACCAAAGACAATTAATTCATCATCTTACTGAGTATGTGATTGCATTTATTACTCAGTAGCCTGCAGTGTGGAAGGAGGTTTGGTAAAAACAAGAAGTTACTTCCAAACTTAGGTGGTCTCTCAGTCACACATTTCTAAAGCAACCATGAAACATCCACTCATGTGAAACGAAAATAGGATTGACATGGTAACAATCCTTTCTGACCTTAAAACTCGCATTTTTCTTCTCCCAACAGTTGTTCTATAGTTTACTGAACAATGACCGAAACTATGCCCCAATTCATGTGAACCAAAGTAATCCCCTGTTGAAAGGAAACTCAGGAGAAACAAGTAGTTTACAACAGTGAAAGAGACCTTATGGAGAAGTAGCATTAAAAAGAAACGAAGTTGGCTTTTCAAGTCTTTTTTGTTTAAATACAGGAAAGCAGCATCCTTGACTACAAGCAGGAAACCTTTAAAATGAAAGTCATTTCTGTCTTTGTTGAAGTTGCATAGCAATTAGCCATAAAGGAAAAATATATGGAAACAGGAATCCCCAAGCGGAGTCATTATCAGCAAGGAGACATCTGAAGCTTTAACAATGTCAGAACATTCTGGTCAGTTCCTTCATTCTTCATTACCATGGGGTAATGGAAGAACTGTGATATTAACTTAAGTTTCTATCAAGGCAGTGACAACTCCAAAAGACCACAGACATCACATAGAACCTACAGCTATGAATTATTAGCCTGGAGCTCACAATCTAAGGTACATCACCATACCCAAAGCACAGATGGATTTGTAAATGCCTTGAGGTAGTGGTGAAAGGTATGTATGTTTTGGACAGAGCAGTGAAGAAGACTGGGTGCTGCAAACTAGGGAGGCCTTATACCACATCTGGGTCATATGGTCCCAATTATCTTCTCATCACTGTTAATCAAAACTTATCCTTCAGCAGCTATATAATGACCTATGTAAAAATAAATCTGGGATTGGTGTTTGGCTCCTAGCAAGAAAAAAGCTTCCCTGCCACAAATTGGATACTACAAGCAGCATCCTCACTTGAAGTCTCACTAAAAAGAAGTGGTATGAAGGTCTACAGATGCAAGATTATGTCTTCATAACAGATGCCAAAATGGAACAAAAGAAAGGTTGACAAGAAAATTTAGGGGTACACCAGTAGAGGAACAGGTAATTCTGCCTCTTGCTAGCTTACTATTCTGTCCTTTCTTACTGTATCAATAAATAGCACATGCTCCTGGAATAACAGTACCTATATGAACCTATTTTGACTACTGCTCTTACCTATGGGGAGAAGACTGATGCAAACTGGAAGCAAGACACATTATTAGGTGAATATAAGGAACATCAACCTGTTAAGTCTTTACTGCACTTAGACCATGGCAGGTTGCCAGTCACGGCAAAAGTAACACAAGTTTATTCCCTTCTCTGCCTCAGAGAAACCTAATGCCTCAAACTGAACTTACAGAGGACTCATCCAGCCCTTGACTTTACATCATTCAGTCCCATGCCTGCTTGTGTCTAATTTGTCTACAGCACTCATCTCACAAATCCTGCTCACATTACCACTAGCCTGTGGTCATATCTGAATGAAGAGCCTCTGTCTGTGACTCCCAAATAGTTGTGGTTCTTTTGCTTTTTTTCAAAAAAAAAAAAAAATCCCGTGTTAACAGAAACAACAGTATTAACTTCCCTTTCTACATTAGTCAAAGAAGAAATCACCTTTGTTATCACCAGTTTGCTCAGGAAGAAAAAAAGATTGGATGATAACCTCTTCAAATCCAACTACTCCTTCTTCACAAATGTTGTATCCTAGTTCTTTATGCTCCACTGAAATGCTGAAAGGTGTTACAAAAGTGTGCTGGTATATAAACCAAAGGGTGAAATAAAAATAAAGCAGATTGATATAAAAAGCTATATTTACCATGATCTTAAGAGTTCTGCCTGTCAGTTTTCTCCTTGAAGTATGTGAAGGAGATTTGCTTTCCTACCTCTCCAGAAGCAACAAGCTTGAATTTATTTAATACAGATTTAAACTTTCAGAGTACTAGTTGTTCAGAAAAGGTTGAAGGGGAAAAAAAAAACATCTAACGTGATTTATTTTTTGTTAAAAAAAACAAAAACCAAAAAACTTCCAAGAGAACCCCCTGTACATAAACTGAGATGACATTGTCATATAAAGGAGAATACTTATAGGTAGAGGAAACTCTCTTCTTCCAAACTACTAATATTGTACTTGGCAACACCAAGCATTAAAGCTCACCATAACAATTAACCAAAGATTAAAAGGGCATGCTCATATAACGGAGATCTATCAAAACTCATCCACAGCCTGTGCATGTATTACTACATGACTCCCTGATCTCCTCACACATTCTGTGCAACTCAGTTTGGAAGAATACTAGAGCAATAGCAGAAACTAGTAATTCTTTTACTTGTCCGCATGCTTTTTTCTTAAGACAGCATGTATTGCAACGTTATATTTACTGATAGGAGGCATGCTTTTGACTATTTCCTGCTGGAGTGAAGGCTTCTGCACACTGCTGATCAGAGACCTCTGCCAGAAAACACTGCCTGACTACACCACTGAAGTTAGAGGCATTCAACCTCACTTGACCAGGCAACTGTCCAACACAATGAGTAGAGAAGGTGTGAAG
>VXAL01004926.1:15431-35282 GCA_013399475.1 Chauna torquata
CCGCTCTTACCTCCGCGCGTGGCGCGGGAGAGGGGAACGAGCGACGAGGGGGCGGGGCCTCCTCCCCCGGCGCGCGGCTGTGACGTTGGCGCCGGGGCCGTTGGGCGCGAGGGGCGGCCGTTGCCACCCGCGCGTCCGCCGTGGGGCGGCACCTCGTGGCGTGGGCGGTGTCCCAGCCTGCCGGGCCCCCCGAGACTCGGCGCGCCCCTTCAGGGCAGAACACAGGCTTTTAGGGCAGAAAACGGGCTTTTAGGGCAAAAACAGGCTTTTACGCAGTCTGCCAGCCTGGGCGGAGGCAGAGCGCGTTGCTCCCGCGCCCCTCCGGTCACTCGCCAGGAAGAGTGGAGGTGGAAGTGGGCCTCGCTGTGTGGGGCTGAACGCGGGAAAGCCCGTGTTTACGCTGAGGAGGCACATCTCCGCCTCATCGTCAGATGAGGACTGGTTTCCGATAGCGTCATTGGTTGTAATTTCTGTTGTGTTTCTCCTCAGAATTCCAGCAAATAAATTGGGGTTCAGAATGCAGTGGATTCACGTTTCTCCACAGTGGTAGCTTGCCAACTGGAAGATGATACAAAGACACATGCGGCTCCCAAAGTACAACCCACGTGTTACAGATTCACGTTGCAGTATGTAGTAAAGCAGAAAGCAGGGCGGGCACCAAAAGCATTGGCATTACTAATCAAAGGCCTCTTTGGCCCACGTTATGTTTGCAATCTCATCTGAAACTTATTGTAAGTAAAGTCTGCAGCCTCTCCCCTGCAAGGCAGATCAAGATAGGATCGCTGGAATCCTTCACTGTGGCTGAAGAGAGCCTGTTCTCAGCTATAGGTTACGCAGAAGTGTATGTGGCTGATTAAGTCGTGGCTGATTAGGTTGTGGCTGGTTGCCTGACAGGAATGTGCTGAGCTGGCTCGCTCAGCATTGTGGTTTCTAGAGAAAAACAGGTCCAGTCTGAAGGACAGGGTCAAGGCTGGGGGCAGTGGAAGAGTGTGTTCATAGGGGGAACAGGACTAGATGTTTGGGGTGCATTTGGTCTTACCCAGCTTCACTACACTTCTCTGGGCCTTCAGTGTAATTTAAAATACTGCAGAAGTGAACATCCTTTTAATTGGTTGGTTTACATCTAAGTGCTTTAATAAGTCTATTCTAATTAAATCAGTATGAACTGCAAATGAGAGTCTTTCCCCCTACCCCCGGTTGGAAGCATATCTAAAGATCTTCAGATGTAGTACTTACCTGTTTACATCTTGTCATCTCCTTTTCCTCTAGGAGAGTTACAGTTTTCAGTTTCAACCAAAAATGGCTGAAAAAGCAACACAAGTTTTTGTTGTTGTTATTTTTAATAACATTATTTACGAAAGTAGCAAACACAGGGATGCTTTAAGAGCTGCCTGATTGTGGAATGCACATAAGGATAGTAGAACCGCTGGGGTGAGGAATGGTATTCCTACTGACTGCGAATATTTCAGTGTAATAATATTACCCATTTCATTGAATTTTCATTATCATTTCTTATTTTTAAAGAACACAGTCTAATTACTTTACCTCTTTCACTTTTCCTAGTACAACTACAGAATTGTGCACTGTATGTAAAAGGGAATTTAGGGATTTTGTTTATAAAATTTAGAAATGCAACAGATTGAAGGGTAACAGAGAAACAGCAAGACCTGAACTCCTAAATAAAATAACAGTTTGTGCTTCCAGACTGCCATGTGTCTACAAGGACCGCAGAACACCTGACGTATGTTTAGTTCATTCTTACCTCTGCATTCACGTGTCACAGGTTCGGAAACACAGAGGGGGAAGTTGACTGATAGACTGATTTACCAAATGTTAGGCAGGAAGTTTCTGCCAGATTCATATTCCTAAACCCCATATTTTGTTACAATTACAAGATGAAAGGAAAATGCAACATATGCTGATCAGTGTTCAGATTCAACCAACTCTGTAGAAGATTATAACCACGTATAGCATTAATGCAGTCAGTGCAGGTTGGACGCTGAGTATTTCACGATCATACAGTGTGGCTCTTTGTCGCCTTCTAGTGGTTTATATTTGTTATAGATTTGCTACTGGCTCCAAACTGCTAGATTTATGCGTTTGTTTGGGTAGCTAGAGTTCATATACTTAGTGCCATAGGTCTTGGAATTTCTTGAGGCAGTTCACTAATGAGATTGCTAGGTATATAAGTATTTGTTTTCTGCTTAAACTGGCTGTGATGCTTGTTTGTTTTTTTCAGAGCAGAGAATGAGGAGTTAAGGATTTGCCTTTATCCCAGCCAAAATCTGATTGAGATACAGCTTGTATAATTCAGTTGTTTTATGCTGGTGCCACTGTGAAAGTATATTATGATTTTATGTATGGGTATCTATATAAAAATCTATCCAAGAAAAGCTATATTGCCATCCAGTACTTAATGGAAGCCATTTCATTTGAGAGGACTATGAATGATTATTGATTTTTCTCTATCATTCCCAAAACAACATAAAACAATCCTAAATATTTTCACCAAAATAGTTAAAATGACAGGCATCTTTAACATAATTACTCCTGTGTTATGATGCATCTCATTCATTGCACGTACTATATATCGACCCCTGCATAGTCAATGTTCTTTGCAGAGCAGACATGGAGGCCAAAACCTGTAGTCTTGGCTTCGCTGGAACCATTATGCTCACATGTAAGCAGAAGGATTTCTGTTCTAAGGTCACTTCCAGGATTCTCATCAAGACTATAATTCTTTAAGATAGGCATGTTTGCTATATTTAAGACATGCAGTAATATTTTATCAGTGTATTGAGATTTCAAAATGCTGAACTGCCTCAGCTTTTCACCTCGGAGGGTCACGCCCACAGATTTTGTTAAAAAGAAAGCTTCTTGTTGCCTTTCATTAAAAGAATGAGGAACTATATCTTAGCTGTACTAATGGAATATTTTTGGTAAATATATTTCAAAGGAGTATTTTCAATTAAAAAGTGATAAATAAGAGCACTTACTCAGCATATCAAAGATAGTGGCATTGATAGGATTTTTTTTAAGTAACAGCCAGACCTCATCTTTCCAAGCTTGACAGAAGCCATGTGCTTCAATACCAGCAGAAGCCCAGGGTGTCCAGTGACTACATGAAAAGACCCCTGCTGCCAATTACAAGTAAACTGCCATTGTGCATTGGATTAAGCAGAAGGCTTTTCACCGCTTAGGTGAAAATCAAAGCTTCAGAGAAACACAAATTTTGTATAGTCCTTGTAGTGGACCTCTGTGCACAAACTGCCCTAATGTCCTCAGACATCTTCAGTGTTAAATTCTAAAACTCTGTCAACTTCAGCAACGCAAAAAACTGGTCTGCTGCAGTCCATTCAATTTTTTTTGTCCAAATTCTCTCCCTATTGTACTCTTTCTAATGTCTTTTGAGTCCTCATTTGTGTTCCTGTGGTTTGAATGATACAATTTAGTAATTACGCTGCTCCTCCCATGGACATTATTATATTTTAAAGCAAAATGCATCTCATTATATTATCCTAGAATTCCAGATTATCTGTAAACTTTACTGTCTTCTGAAACTGTGCACTGTGATAAAAATCTCATAAAGAAGTAGAAACAGTAAGTGTTGCTCCAAACAGATGGGAGCAGCTTTTAGTCACTTACAGTAGCTGAGGAAGGGGAGGCATCCCACGTTACTCTGAACTGCGACAAAAGGGGATGAGAGGTGGTTACACCCCCGGTCTCCCTTCTCAGCATGTTGTACCAGTATCGCTCAATAATCTGGATTTGCTGTCAGACCATCGTTGTTGAAAACCCTAGCTCAGCCAACCGTGTGGAAAAGAGCAGCGTGCCCTTGCTGTTCACTGAAAGCTGGATGGCATCACAACTCAGGAAGTGATACCAGCCCTGACAATGGCTCCGTACCCCCAAAGAAGGACAGAGTGACAACACAGAGCTTCACAGAACCCCGGTCACTAGAAGATGAACGGCAGAAGACAATCAGAAGCAGCCCAATGCAGTGGGCTGGGCATGAAGGAAGAGCCACTCAGGTGCAACTCTGCCCACAACCACTAGGAGTCCCAGCTTCGCCAAACCGTCCTTCCACCCTTTGTGGTTAATGAACACACCACCATTGCCAGCATTAGCAGTGGCTGTGCACGCTATGAAAGATCAGCAAGGTTATGGATGACCATCTTGTTCAAGAACAGTAAGATTCACGAGAAATGAGATCTTCAACCAGTGAGGCTAGTAAAATAGTTCAGCTGCACACAGACCTGCTTGCTGGGCTGAGAGGAAGGATTTCACCTTTGGATGATTTTCTTAACCCTGAAGGTGTTACACAAAGCCCCCCACTTTGCATCCACAGCTACAGTAAAGCTGTGACAAAAAATCATCCAGGGTGCCTTGAAAATGGCCAGTGTAACTGATGTCCAAATCAAGCTTTGCTGGTGCAGATGAGTTAAAAATCTCATTCCAACCAAAAATACGCAGTTCTACTTCTGATCACTTAAGCCTGGGCCATGCTCAGCAGCACGGCCTGAAGTACAGACCAGCAGTGGCAACTCCAAGTCCCAGAAATAATGCCACTGAAAAAGCCTTTGAAGATGTTCATATAGAAGACGTGATAAATACAAAAATAGTCTAGATTCTTCTGCTGAGAATCTGGTGTAAATACAAAGAAGGATGCTAGAAGCTATGTGTAACAAAAGGGTTAATGAAACATTGGCAGTATGAAAGTACGAACAGTAAAATCAGACCAGAAGCAAAAGGTAATTAACAGGCATCTATAGTCACCCTAAGGGAGAAACACAAAGGAATAGTGTTGCTTTGTCTTCAAGTCCAGCTTCTTCTGACACTAATTGCTCTTTTTGGCCTTTTCCCGAGTCTTAACAAGAGCAGCAGAAATACTTCATTAAATAATTCAGCCTTTCTAAGTAGATATTTTTATCAGGTGTCCACCACAAGCCCTTTCTATCAATTACTGGAAAGTCAGTGCATCCCAGCAGAGAGCCTTCCCTTTTATTCTGGCAATCTGTCTTAAACCTCTAGAGATTCACAAGCTGTGCTGAAAATGTTAAGCTAGTTCAGACTTAAATGAGATTTAGTTTGGGGAGAATACAGCTACACTATTTTGAAACTAAACTGAGAAATTTTGTGTTACCTCTGGTCAGTCTGCAGCTTGGGTTTAAAGAAGTGTGTCTGTCTAAAACTGTGCAATGTTACATTTTAAACTATTTCAAGAATTCGTTACTCTGCACCTGGGTACCTGACCTGCAAACCATTTCATGACTGAGTTTCTGGCCTAGCATGTTTAAAGTCAAGTTACGGCCAAAGTCATTAAAAAGCAGAGTATCAGAAGATAACCTTCTAAAATCCCAGGCAGGGGCAAGCAGACCCGTGTAGAAGATACCAGTCTACGTAGTACACTCGTGTCTGAAGGCCTCAGCCACGTAAAGGAATTTCTGGGACAGGCATTTTGTGATTTTGAGGCCTGTTTCTTTGCTATGTAATCTAATGAATTTGCAATTTGTTGTATGGGCAGAGCAGCAAACTACCAGAAGAGGGTGTAGCAGGCGTAAGGTGAAGCACGAACACCCATCTGCCCACCAGTACCTGCCTGCCTACCTGCACTTGCCTGCGGTGGAAGAAGGTGAGTACCTGATGCCTCCTCTGGCACATCAGAAGACAAACACTTGCAAAAGTACAGTTACAGGCAGCTCAGTGGCATGTTTGAGGTAACGTATGTCCCCGCCTGTATTCTGCAGAGATCAGATATATGCAGGGAGCTGGGAAGCAGGGCAGGAACAGAGAGCGTACAGTGGTTTGTCACAAGGTGGGTGGTGAGTCCAGGAAGACAGCCCAAGATTTCTGACTGTCAGGTTTGTGCCCCAGCCACTAGGTAGGGTAAGAAGGGAAATACAGTCTCGAGGCTAACCC
Organism: Chauna torquata; assembly: GCA_013399475.1. Lineage (NCBI taxonomy): Eukaryota > Metazoa > Chordata > Aves > Anseriformes > Anhimidae > Chauna > Chauna torquata. The sequence continues at coordinate 21,351 of VXAL01004926.1, forward strand.
ACATGGATGTCTCACATCTTCAGGAGCTCAAAGAAAATACTGCAGCACTGACACTTAGGACAGTGGAAAAGAAGTGCAACCTCCAAAATTTTCCATGTTATGATACAGTCTGCTGGACTTGGGGATAGTATACGTGGCACCCTAGGCCCAGGTGAACTTAGACTCACCTTTCAGTTAAAATGCTCTAGAAATGTCTTTTTTTCTGCACTCAAATTGAATTAGAATGGGTTTAAACATACTAAACACAGACTCTTTTCCCTTTTGAAAACATAACATTTCTAATCAAAATACAGATGTAAAAGTCCATGGAAAGAAGGAAACTCAGCTTGTAACTTTGTTTTAGGGGGGAAAAATAATATAATTCAATAAGACTAGCTTAAACTCTCTGATTAAAGCTTTTTTAACATAACAGATAGGGAGGCTGAGATCTACACTGAGATAAAGATAGTTAGTACAGATCAAAAGAGCTTGATTTCTGCCAGCTAGATTAAATGACAGGATGTGGTGAAGTGCTGGGTACTGTATCTGGTTACTTAACGTACAAAGCTTTACTTGCTGAATGCAGATATATCTATTAGGTCATATGCATTTATATATGAAAACTGTAGAAATAAATCAAAAGCAATCTACCATGCATGGATATTTGTTCAGATATTGTTCCAAGATTGCATTTCTTCCAATTAGTATGTAAAGCTGTGATTTTTTTATAGCTAAGATTGTAAAAGTAAATTATATTAGAAATTGAGATTTTTTTTCTAAATGCATTAGCATTCCACCATTCTCACTTGTTAGCTTCTGTGCATAAACTCAATAGAACCATATATTTTATTCTCCAACTTCATTTTAGCATGAAGCCTAGGACAACTTAAGGAGCACATCAAAATTAGGACCCAAATTGCTGTTGTCATTTTAAAGGATTTTTTTCTTTGTATTTATTTACTTGTGCATGTCCCCTGAAGAGGCAGGATGCAGGGCTGGGAGGCTCTTTGGTCTAACCCAGTGTGGCTGCTCTTATGTTTGTCATACATTCTGCAACAGCAGGATGTGGGAGGAAGAGAATGTGAATGTCAGGAAGGGAAAACGCTGATGGATATGAAGATGCCACAGGCCTGTGCCGCTGCGTGCTTCTGCAAGGCAGCAGGAAGGGTCTGTCCCCCACATGTGCTGAACAGGCAGTCCTGCCTGGTTGAGCTGCACCAGAAAGAAACATGAAGAGAGATTCTGTCAGCTCTGCAGGAAGATTGATGACTCAGAAAATGAAAGGTTTAGCATGGGATGCACCTGAACTGAACAGATTTCATTAACTGCACCTACATATTATTGTTATTTTTCATCGTTGCGGCAGCGCTGCCTAGAAACCTGAGCCTCATGGTGCTCCAAGCGGGAAATACTCATAAAAAGGTTGCCTTTGTCTCAGAAATCTTCCACAACAGGGAAGGAAAAAAAAAAAAAAGCAGGAGGGAAAGAGCGTTTAATAAACAGAGCATATCACTAGTGTTGGATTATTTCTGATGGACAGATGCAGGACAGGCTGGAGCAACATCCTAGTAACAGACACAGCTACAACTGCAGGAGAGGTGCATGGTCCCAGAAGTTTACAAGACACACAGAAGGGAGTAAGAGTGTACAGCTTCCTTAGCCCACAGCAAATCCACAGATAAGAATTTAAGGCTTTGCACCACACGTAGTCATTTGCATCTGTGCAAAGTGAGAACAAAGCAGCGTTCAAACTGTGCTGACAGAAATGTTAACACCAAAAAATCAAGTCTTCAGTATTTTCTGAGACACAAATATTGCTAGTGGTGGGTTTTAATGTAAGCAGCCCCTACCTGTAAGAGGAAGAATTGGAAGCAGCTGGGACTTGGAGACTTAACCCATACTTTACTTAAAAGAAGCAGTAGTTTCAAGTGCCAGACTGTAAGAGTCTGTCTAACAGTGGCCAACTGATACAATCCAAACTGGTAAACCAGCTGAGCTACTATTTCTGAATCACTGCCACACAAAAAGGCCCCATCAGGTCTCAGCTGCTGTGCGGTTCTGTGGGACTCACTGCCATTCTGCAAACCATACGTCCTCTGGCTTCAGAGAGTGTCTTCAGTGTTTCATAACCTTAAAATCCCAAGCAACCTAGGAGAGCTTGCCTGTGCTTGTTTCATTTATGTTGCTGATGGGCTCTTTATAGTGATGAAAAACAATTCAGCTTCACTGCCACGCTTAAGAAGGTCAGGGTGTAGTGTTCTGATCAGGAAATATCCTAAGGCTGGCAACCTTGGGAGGCTTCTTGCATGCTGATGAGAAAGGAAGAAGCTGTTGGTCTGGGAAGGGAACCCCTGTCTGCATTCTGGACAGGCCGTTCTTACTGGCAGGCTCCGAGCAGGGACCTTACAGGTGCCTCCACATGGTTCTGTAGCCCAGCTCTCCCTGCACATGGAGATGGTGACTGAAGGTGGGTAAAAGTTTACAAACATCCTGTAGGCAGGAGTACAGGCAGGAAGGAAGCAGATCTTTTGGAAGTAGAGAAAACTGGAGCAGACATGTTCCAGAGGCTGTAGCTGTACCAGTAAGCTAAACAGTGATGGGCTTGTTCTCTGGCTCAGAGACAACTGGCATGGCTTGTGACCATACTGGTAAATCAAGCTGGTCCCCAAAGCAGGGCTGCCACACGCAGGCTGCCTACCGGGAACAGCCCCTGCTCGTGCTATAGTACTGAATCACACCAGCATATTAGCTGTTTTAACTTTATCGGGGTAAATTCTCAAATGCTGGCATGCTACAGCAGTTTTTACAGAGTCCTTTCTTTTCTCTTACGGTTCTTTTGTTGCTGGTTTTGAATACCTTCCATATCACAGCTGAACTCTGGAAAAACCAGAGACAATAGGTGATGTTTCACCCACCTCGCTAGCACACTGTGCTGAGGCTTCCTGTACAGAATTATCATTTGTGTTACTTTGCTTGAAATTCAATCCAAGTCATGCCTAAGCCTTAATTTTTTTAATTGATTTTTTTGGTGATGGAAACTATATACCATAGACAGGCTACCTGCACAGAAACCTTGGAGGGCTGTAGTCTCCAGTGCTCTGTACAAATGATGAATGTCAAGTAACTGATGTGAAAGAAGAGACCCTGATTTGTAGTAGCTGGGGATCTGGGTGACACCTGTTACAAAACTGCGACATGTACCTGTATTCTAGTTGCAGTCATGCCCATAAACAGATCCTTCTCTGTCACGTGCACATGGGGATGCTTTGCACGAGAAACGAGAGAGCTGTCAAGCAGGTATACCTAGTAAATGTGGTCGCTTATGGTAAAGCCATCAAACTCAGTAGCACATTCCATTCCCTGCCCCTGGACAAAGCAGGGGTTTTCCACAGCACGCCTCGGTACTGCATCAGAGAGGACTTGTGCGTTTCATCTCCGATGCGTTATGATTTTATTTAGAACACGCTTCAGCTCTTCAGCCTCCAGGCTGCAGAGGCAAAGTGCCAGTCTTCAGCAAGAGAGGGAAGAACTATAAATAAAGCAGGCTAGGCTGCCACGGGCAGCTCTTGGTCTGCTTAAGTTTCTTGTTTAGCCTGGGAGAAGCAGAAATCCAATCTGCTGAGGAGATAAAGCATAGTACAGGCACTGGCAACAGCTCTTCTCTCCAGCCAGTAACTATCTTTCATTTTTTAGGTACACAGATACAGCCACTTACTTTTTCTGCAAAAGGACAGCACTTTCATCTATGCTTTCCTCCAACTCTTAGTTCTTTGCAAACTCACCATGCAAAGCTGTCACATATGTCCATGAAACAAGCTACTCACGAGAGAAAAACATTCCTTCATTTTCAAAACAACAAATAAAATGAATCCCAAAATTAAGCACCCAGCGGTAACACAAATTTCATCTTTTTGAGGCCCATGGAGCATTAAGAAGTGTTGTTTATTAGTTTTTGCTCTTACTTTGTATTACCATCATCCAGGCTCACTAGGAGCTCTCCCTGGATTTGTTTGTATAAGGAAGGGAAATTGCTGCTGCAGGCCAAGTACGTAATAAAAATATCACCAAGAGCCCAGTCCTGCACTTGCCGTTCTTTGTTTTTGCTCACAGGAACCTATATGGACAGCCTTTTCTTCCATCACTCTGTGCTTCACTTGGAATTACTATTAAAGAGAGAAACCATATTTCTAGAAATTTCTGCTGCATACCTTTCAGTGAGTATACTTCATTTACAGTACAAAGCTAACGGAGTGCATCTCTGAACAATGCATTTTAGGCTCAAATGCTTGAATTGATTCTTTGAAGTCCACATCCCCAGCTTTTCAAAGAAATCTGGGACCAAGACTGCAGAGCAGTGGTTCCCCCTACTCCCTCCCACCCCGGGAGGCACACTAAAAAGGACAACATTTAAAATAATTTCAGGATACGCTCTCACTGTTACGCTATGTATGTGAGCAGATGGGATTACCTGTGTCAAAAAAAAAAAAAAAAAGTATGCTATTACCCTTGCAAGCAAACCATCAAGTCTTAGGGAGACAGCTGGATCTCATAAATCTTTGCTTTCTGCCAAATCTTTACCCTACATTCCTTGAAAGAGCACTTACAGGCCAACGTACATCCAACATGCTACACAACCTGCCGCTTGCTTGCCAAGCCAGAACGAAACCTGCACACGTACCTGGGCCACACCAGAGGTTAGCGCTGCACATTTTTGACAGATGGGACAGACCTCATTTGCTCTTGCTTGAGGATCTTGAAATTCTGGGCTCACCCTTAGCAGCTCCAGTGCGGCCCACGGCACTGGGAACCTTCCTCGCCAGGGCATCCCCACAGCTCCAGCCATGCTGAGGCACCTTCCTACTGCCAAGCCCCTGAGCAAGCTGCCTCCTTCATGGTGGGGCAGATTCCCACTGGTGAAATCCAAGGGCTGCTTTACTGGAAGTTAACTTTTGTTCCAGTTTCAGATACCTCCTGGTTGGTTATTACCACTGTGCTTTCATCTCCACTGGCCCTTGATAAATGCAGGATAGAAGACTAAATCTGAAGGCAGCCTAGAGCTGAGTATCAATCTATTAAAAGCGTAGACTTCAACAGACAGGGTTTATGGTCTACTGCAGTCTTCCTGCCAACCCCAACCCCTTGCTGCTACATAGACATTAATGATTTCTCTGTTCCACAAGGTCTAACAGCCTGTGAGCCTTTTCTGTCCAGAAGTGCCTGCTATCTTTTTCATCAGCTGGTTTAATCAATTAACATACCCGGGGTTAATAAGGACAATCCTGTCTCACTTGCATTTAGCTGGAATCTTCTTAGATCAGAGGAAAAGTGCAGTGTCTCTCACTCCGAAGCTTGTCACCCTCCTCCCCCACACCCCCAAAACAGAGCTGATTGACAACGCACAGGCAAATCTGAGTCCTGTTTGTCTTAAATTTGTGATTTAGCTATCCCAATACCATTTTTCTGGCACATGCTGTTACTGATTGGAGGGCGGAGGTGTTTCTAGGCTTTGGAAAGCTGGTGAGACATGTAATTTCTTATTATAAATAATTGTAACACAGTAATAGCATACAAGTATAACAAGGTCCGGTTTGGATCCATCAGCACATTCAGACCATTCAGACCTGCCTCGCCCTCTAGCATGTGACGTGCCGCAGCAGAAAACTCATCAGCCCCCCAGCAAACAGAGACATAGCTTTGGTAAGATTTCAGAATTACTCCCCTGCAACTTGAGGACTCCTCACAGCACAAGGTCTGCATGTTTGCCCTCTCTCTCACTGCCTGATCCTGGCTTTAGTGTCACCCTTCTGCCACAGCTCCTCACTTTCAGCCCAGTTGCCCTTTCTAATTTCAATAGCCTCTGGCTTCCACACTGCTTCCCTCACCTGCCACTTCCTCCACCTTAACCTTCAGTATTTTGCTGTTCCCTCTTCCTGCATCTTGTGTGGACACCAGTTGGTGGCAGGACCAGCACAGACATAAGGCCTAGGCCTTGGTGCTTCTCTCTTAACAAAGCAGCCTCTAGTTTTCATGAGCAGTCAGTAGAAAGTCAGGCTTGAAAAGCAGAGCAGGTGACTCACCTGAGTTTGTCAGGTAGCAACTCCTCATTCCAAAGCCTGAGAAATCTGAACTTCTTCGCAAATGGACACACGGGCTTTTTTGTTGTTAGTATGGACAAAGCCGACATTTTTCCACCACAATCTAGTTTCAAACACAGTTGAGTATTTTACCTGAAACTTGTATGCACACAAACGAGTCAGCTGTAGGCTAATACCAGAAGAAGAAAGCAGCCAGTGAAATCATTAAAGCTTGCTGAAATTAAGAAAGCCCCCCACCACACATGCACAAATAGAGGATAATTAAGTGGGTGTTAAAAACAGCAACATACACTTTTAAAATCAGGAAAGAAACACACTGTAGATAAGAGGAATTATGAAGAGAAGTTCAGGTGCAACTACAGTAATAAAGCTACTCTGTCACAGCACGTTTTGAAGAAATACTGAATCTTTAAAAAAAAAAGTGCTTTGGCAAGCTTATAAAGTTTTTCAAAAGGGAGTTAAGTTTTAGTAACTTTTGCTTCAAAATGATGAACTTCTAACTACTACACACTGTTCTCGTAAACCTGTACAAGTATATTCCTTCCCTAAATCTCTGGATGTTTGAATAATATACTTAATTCGTATAAAGACAACACTCCATGTAATTTTATTTGTAGAATAAAAAATTAAAAACAGATATAAAATCAACAGAACATAAAAACTTGTTACAAAACCAAACTAAAATACTAAAACAGTGCATTTTGCTCAATAGTTTAATTTCGATACGATCTTCAATTAAAAGCTTACTCCATTAAACCTGAATATTTTAGTATTCATTATAGTTTCTAAAGTGTATTAAAGAATCCTAAGTCACTTTAACAAACATTCTAATTAACATATCCAGTAAGCACAGAGTTTCTATGGGGGAGCACATAGTAGTTTCCACTGCATGAATGCATATGGACAACACCATACACAAAAAAGCCAAACCATTTAACAAGCGTGAACAGATTTGCACTGTGGTTAAACTGAACACAAGCAATTTAAAGTTATTTCTGAAGTTACAGGTTGCGTTAACACAAAGGCACATTTTATTTTAATGTAAATTCACATTTTCAGAAGGTAAAAGTTTTGTGCCCAGGCAACTTCTTCAAGTCATTGCAGCACAATCAGTAAAACAATTCTAAGTGCGTGTATCTGAACTTTCAATAGAAAGATCTGGTTTCTATTTCTTTAATCCAGTTTTAATAAGGGAGAAATTAAATTAGAAACAGGAGGGCTCTCCCTCCCATATTTACAGACCGCAAACTATATTCCTTTCTCATCAGAAATCCTAGTTTTTCTGTCAAACTTTGTTAAGCTTGGTAACTATCAGTACCCTCAAAGTTTGGTCAAAGGCACCACAAACACACAGTCCCTTTTTGTCAGGGCTCCAGTCTAGGCTAGAAATCGGCTGTGTTGACAGAGTCACATTCTGCAAGAGGCTGACAGAACCTGCCACCCCCATCTCAGCTCCTTCAGAATCCTTCTTTGAGCGCTGAGCAGGGTACTCACTGGCAATAAGAAAAGTAAAGCATGCACTTAAAATTTACTGATACAATTTTGTTTTCAAAAGACCACCCAGAAGGGTCTGTTCTCAAGATAAGACAAATAAATGTCTTCAAAATAATGAACCATCATACCCAGCTATATCCACGCTGCGTACTTAGTAAAGATTTCATAACAAAACAATGAGGCAGGAAGTTTTGAATCCTGGCATTTCTCTCCTACAGCCCTTTATTTTTTAACAGTTTGGCTTTTGCCACAGGCAAGAAAAATTTCATCTCAGAGCTATCCCTCTGAAATTCGACACACCTACTTCACTGCATTTAGAATGATTAAATTATTTTGCCATGAAATGTGAGATGTTAAGATAAGAATCATTAAAAGTCCAGGCTTTCAATATTCTTCTCAGATGCGACTGCTACCACGTGAGAATTTTAAGAAATCTATTTTCTCCCATTTATTACCGTGTTAACTGAGGATATAATTAGATCTTGATTATGTTACGAAAAGTAAAATTCACCTGTGCTGTTGTCAATCCCATTCTTTTAGGAATTGTGATCCTGCTCGGCAGGGGGTTGGACTAGATGATTTTCAGAGGTCCCTTCCAACCCTGCCCGTTCTGTGATTCTGTGATTCCAGATTGAGTACTGACACTGAAATCACCCTTTCTATTGTACTTGTAAGCAATAATTTTGACTAGATATTCTCAGCTTGGAAGCAGGACCCCACTCATCATTATCAGGAAGATTCCTTCTTAAAACAATAAACGGTTGCTCTGGTTTCTTACTCCCCCTGTTGTAGGCTGGAGAGTGATCACTTACTATTTCCAGAGATGAAGGCTCCCAGCTCCTCCACTCGTCATAAATATATCTCTGTTCTGTGGTAGGTGCCGAACCTGCCATATGGTGGATTTGTGCGCCTAATAAAAAAACAGCATTGTACAGAAGTCATTTACAGATGAACTTCACAAGAAAGGACGCAGAGTCTTAAACTGGAGTCACCTGTACGAACAGAACCTCTCCTTCTCAGGGTGGATACTGGAATGTCCATTCTGAGGTACCCCCCTTTCCTCCCGCCTCAGGCCTTCCTGCTTGGAGCAGCCAGTTCCCACACAGAAGAAGCCAAGTCAGGTCTCCAACGCATCCCATTCCTCTGCAGAGATAAGGCAGCAGCAGCTCTACCAAGGCCACCACTAACACTTCACCTTCGTTGGGACTGGCATCTGAGCAAGGCTAAATAGAGGCAAAGAGGCTGCATAAGCACGTCCTCTGGAACCGTTCCAGAACTACTTGATTCCGAGGCTCTTAGGTGACATGGTCACCACAAGGTTAATTTCACTGTCTGACATCTCTTAAAATCATTACTGCAAGTGAATGTACTGTAAACGCTGCGCAAACACAACAAACACATCTACAATTAAAATTTAAATCTCAGCCGGGACACAAGAAGATCACATAGCAGCAGAAATCACATAAGGAAAAACCCCAAAGCACACACCCTGACCTAATGCATCGCTCTCTACAAGCGTGCAAAAGGAAAACCTTAGATGCAATTAATGAAAGATAAGAAATTCCATTTTCACATTTTGATTGTTAAAAACTAACTCAGTAAATACTTTTGTGTTATCTAATCAGAGTACTTCCAACATCTTATCTGCTTTGCCTGGTGATGTGAAAAATAGAAATTTAAAGATATTAAGCTGAAACTCACCTTTTTCTAATTTAGGCAGTCCTAGAGAACTTCACCACAAAAAGTTTATTTTCTCTAATTATCATCAGATTTTGTTCACCAAAAAAAAAAAAAAATCACACTGCTTTATAAAGAACTTACACTAATCAACAGAGAGGTCATGGACAGAAGGCAAAAGGTTACAAGTTCTCCATATTCAACAGCCTCCAGGCCACTATGTCTCTCCTGGATAACCTTTCACTCACCCACAGTATTGCAAGCCAAAAATGTTTGGTTGTGAAGAAAAATAATGATTTCTGTGGCTCACATGAGGTCTTGTGACTCCAGGATAAAAAAGCATTCACAGAGGGCTCACATTATTTTTGGGTATATTTAAGATTTGAATCTGCGTGCTTATCACAATTTGATATACTCCTCCAAGCCGCACGACTCCCAGTGTAGGGGTGCAGCTGAGCGCACAGAGTTGCAACTGCAACAGGACCCAGAGACTAGAGAAGCCCAAACATTCACTTATAGAAGAGAGGAAGCCTTGGTGAGCGCTGGCAGCAGGACGCACAGGAGCCCTTTCACTGCTTGCGCCTGGGCCACAACAGCCACGTTAATGCACAGCTTGTCCCCAGTAACCTGGGCATCTAGTACCTATTAAAGACAATAATTTGAAACCTGTAGTGTTTCCAACTGCTTTAGCGGCATATATTGCAGAAGTTTGTCTCTTAAGAAATTATCTGCCTCCCCATACCTTCTCTGAAACAGAAGCAAAACCTTTAGTCGGATGCTGAGTTCTCATATCAAAAACATGAAATTTTCCCTCAAGTGATGTGGCCACCAGCTTATTCATATTTACATCTTTTCTGTCAAACTCCACACTGCAAACCTGGAAATACATAAAAAATAAAGAGGCTCAGCCTTGAAATTTAGCCACTGCTAAAAAAAATACTTTGCATGTGTAATTTGTAAATACATATCAAATCACTTGTTATTTTACAATGACATCACCACCAACTTGGAAATAACAAGATCACCTGAAAACATGAATCCACTGAAGCTGGAACGAAACCATGTTTTTATGGTACCTTACCCCATTCTTAATGTTGGTCTCCCATCGTAGTGACATCGTTTTTAAGTCAAACAATTTAATGTCCCCATTGTCATATCCAGCACAAACAACACGTTCCTCTTGATTGTAAGCATTACCTGGACACAGAGACAGAATTAATCAGAATACAGAAACCCTTCTTAGGCTGTAAATTTCAGGTCTCTTTAGTCTGCAATTTCAACTTAGATTTATGCCAGAAAAATATTACTATTGGGATAGTAAGATTTAATGAGCAACATGAAAGGTACAGAAAACACAGCTTCAAAACCGGCAGTCCGTTTCTTTAAACAGCGTGAACGAATTCTTCTCCCCCCTGCCAAGCACTGCCTAAACTACACAGACTGCTTCATCTGCTATAAACCAAGCTCCCCAGGCAGGACAACGGCACCGCGGCAGAGAGCAGCTCAGGAGTTCCTTAACCAGCCTCTCACGCATGAAGCATTAGTGGGACAAGAAGACTATTCCGCAGACACAGACATTTAGGGAGGCCACGGGTGTTACCATGGCCATCAGATGCATGGAAGCCTGCCTCCAAAAACTGACTCCCAGCAGACAGGATCAAGGAGGCACATCGGTGTCTGGTAGAAGTTAGCCTGGATGGACAGCGTGTAGTTCAGGATGAACCTGGCCTTGGCTCAACCATCAGTAACTCAAAAGCAAACAGAAGAAACTATGAGGCCACTTTTCTCTCCATTAGTCGAAGCAGGAGACAAATATTTCAACAGTAATGAGCACTGTAATTGGATCTACTTGCCAAGAAATGTCATCTCTCTACTATCAATTTTGTTATTATAATCCATGCACTTATTAGCAGTTTGTAAAACTTACTGCCTGACTCTGGAGGTAGAAATGGAGCTAACCCAGAAATACCAGCTTGTGTACAACACAAGCAGCTTGTTCTCTTCAGAGGAAAAATGCTGAGCACAAGTGAAGCATCTCTGCTGTCTTTAATTAACTCCTAGCTTCAAGGATTTTCTCTTAAATTAAAGCCTTAATGCTTGACAGTTGGAACTATGCTACACCAGCGATTGGGTCTCTGTGCGCTGCAACAGTTACACTCCTTTAGGACAAGGCAGCTTGTCTGCTTTTACACTCCTAGACACAGAAATTTTACATTTCTATGCTTAGGACTGTAAAAATGTCTAGGAATAAAGCTTGCATAGCTTATCTGTGAAGTGATTGACCAAAGATTATAAGAAAATTAGGCTAAACCCAAATATCACAAAATGTGCATCTTTTGAAAAACACATTAAAAACACATAAATTTGATAATGCTGAAAAACAAAACCTACTACTGATCCATCTGTACAAAATAACTATTTCGTAACATCCTGAAATACTTTGACAATTGTCAAAGTACAGTCATATTAGAGGGGAGGAACGGTTATTATCTGATAAATTACCAAATGCTACTGTCCAGCAGTCTCTTTTGCTCTCGCCCTGTACAGGTTCCATGTTAGCGACAGGAGTATCTTTCTGTCTCGGGTCCCATACCTTCACAGTTCCTGTAAAAGGAGGACAACAGATTTTGTATTATGGATGCACTGCCACACTGCACTCATTTTCCCAGGGAAGGCCTTTGCACTTCAGCCTGATCATTCAAAACACAGGAGCATCTCTTTAAATTCCAGAAAGCCAGACTGTTTTTAGCAGATAGGAAAAAACAAAACAAAACAACAAACAGAAATAAAGGAAAAGTACACCAAGGATGCATGTTCTCTAGACGATATTTTGTATTTATTCTGCTTTGGATTCCTTCCATCCCATGCTCAGTCTCTTCTGCTTCTCTCCAGCTTCTAGAAGTGTTAGAGAAAATTTGTCCCAAGCAAGATACAAAAGACAGCATACAAGAACTAGTTGCAACAGGCTGTAACTAGTGCAGATGGCAGACTGTCCCCTGCCACCAAAGCTTACAGACTACTTTCTTGGCATAATTGAAAAGACTTGTAGAGTTCACTAACTCACCATCTCGACTGCCAGTCACAATTTCTGGTGCACCTTCCCCAATTCCTAAGCCACCTACACCATCTATACTGTTTATGATTTCCTTATGACCTTTCACAGAATACACTGGTATTTCAGGAGCTTCTAAGTTCCTAGGCAAGAAAGAAAAGAACAGATAATATGGCATTCTCCTTGACAGTCAGGATTTGTATAAAAATTGAGAGGAAACATGAGCACAAAGTACATGAGCTCAAATTAACACTAGGAACAAAAAATGGATATCAACGTTATGAACCACGAGTTTTTGATTCTTTCTTTGGCTGCTGCTTTACACTGGTCTGAAAGCTTTTGCTCAGTTCTGGACTTCTCTGTTTGTAAAAACAGTTGTGGGATTCACCACAGCAACCTTTAGGAACTGTTTTTTATGCTGGGCTCAAAACAAATCACACTACAGATCAAAACGCTCCCGTTAGCTTTACTTCCAGTAAGTACTTACGATGACCTCTCTCATCTATCTCCACCTAGCTCCCATAACTGCCCTTCAAATGAAATCTGCGTCCACCTTTGGGTTTCACCGCTCTTTACCCCTGATTCTCATCCTTCAAGAATCCTTCATAATCTCATATTTTTAATCTCCTTTCAAGTAGTGACTAATCCACGAAGTTCTTAATATTCCAACAAAGTAGAACCAATAGTTAGTTCCTTGGCAAGTAAAATAATAAAAAATGTGTATGTAAATAACTAAAAAAAAAAAATCCTTTTTGGACCACATCACTTAATTTGATAATCAACTTACCTACAAAAATTTATTATACAGATCACTCAGGGACGAGAAAAAAGCCATCAAGTCTAAAAAACATATGCACTGCAGACATTGAATGTAGGCCGAACACAACCTCTTGCACTCGTGCACCCATTCAAAAGCCGCTTTTACAGAAACAGGGCCTAGAGACACCTGTATGGGCTTTTGCAGCTGCACACAGACGATGCCGGTGGAACAGCACCGAACTAAACCACCGTGCAGAATCCCTGCTTTCTTGTAAAAACCGGCTTTGGACGGGTCCCGGTGACGCGCGACACGGGCAGCACTCCACGCGCAGAAGCACCGGTTCCAACAGAACGCGTGCAGCGAGGCGCGAGGCAGCGTCACGCGAGGAGGCGTCACGCGAGGCGGCGCGCTTACCACACGCAGAGGTTCCCACCGAAGTCTCCTGTCGCCAAGTACCTCTGCTGCAGGGACGTAGCGCCGAAGGTTCCGCATTTTAGAGGCTTAGCCTTTTCAATCTTTTAAGAAAGGACACGCTCCGGGTCAGTGCACGGGGAAAAAGCCGCGCAGCCACAGACCGCAGCCGCCTCCTCGAAAGCCCGCGCGTGGCGGGCTTCAGGGACGCTCGCGTGGGGCACTCGGCACGGAACGCCGCCACGGGCGAGTTATGTGCGCTCCGCGGCCATTTCCCAGGGCACGGAAAAGCAGCTTCACGGCCCCAGAAGGACAGCCGCGGAACGCGTCCCGGCTCGGACGGGGCCCGCCCGGGCCCCTCGAGCCCGGTTCCCCTCCCCTCAGCCCGCTGGCGGCGCCCGGCGGCTGCCGGCCCTGCGGGCACAGCGCGGAGGGGCCGGCTGCGAGGAGGGGGCTCCCTCCGC
>VXAL01004926.1:35713-47744 GCA_013399475.1 Chauna torquata
TCGGCAGGCGGCGGCTACGGGGGGTGCCGGGCGGTGCGATCCTGCGGCGGTCTCTGCTTCCTAGCCCGTGTCTCTCGGTAGGTGGGGACAGGCGAAATGCGGAAGGTGCCCGTGCCGGCTAACAGGTACACCCCGCTGAAGGAGAACTGGATGAAAATATTCACGCCTATCGTGGAACACCTGCAGCTGCAAATCCGGTTCAACTTGAAAACGAGGAACGTTGAGATCAAGGTAAGCCGAGCTCCTTCTCCCGCTCTTTTTCGGAACCTTTGCGCGTCGCCTGAGCACGGTGCCTCTTGCTGTGCCCCCTCCTAGAGGCTGGGGGTCCCAGGTGACGCTTGGCAAGGGCAGACGGAGCAGCGTCACCCGGCCAGAAAAGCCCCACTGGGGATCGAAATAAAATGCTGCAGTTACTGCCCAGAAGCAAGTACCGAGCGCAAGAAAAATCTAAAAGCGTTAAGTCTCTTCTAGAGGCAGACTGCATAAGCTGGTGGTTTTTTTGTTGTTTTGTTTTTTACTTTTATAGGGGAACATTTACTTGAAAAATAAGGAAGAGTCATAGTCTCTGCATCAGATGTGATTTTGTAACGCATGTGTTTTCCAGGCATTTAAGGTGACTAAACACACACGTGGCAGTTAGGAGTTAGCTGTCTTTTGAGGGGGCCACCAAAACTTCTAGTATCTTTTGCTCCTTGCAGAAGATAGGGGAATGTAGGTTAACAGCTTGTGGTTTTTTCCAGGTTTGCTTTCTTCCTCCTTCAGTGACTGCTCTTTAAGTTTTCCCCACTAGGATCTGTAAATGCAGATGCACATGCACAGATTTTTTTTCCCTGGTAGCAAAGGAATGCTTTGGCTCAGTTCTAGAACGTGAACTGAAAGAATGCCACCTGACGGCAGATTCTGCTGGAGCAAAAAAAAGTCTAAAACTTTAAATAAATAAACAAATACTTGCTGCTTTGCCAGGTCAGTTTGATCCTATCCCAAATACGTTAATATTTTTATTATCCCATATGTTTTATTGAACCTGCCCATGTTTTGTAATCTCCTGCTAAAACATGTGTAGGATACTGTCCTTAGAATAACCTTCTCTCCTCAAGCTGTCTCCTGCCATCATCCATCCCTTTTTTCTCTGCTGTTCTGTGGTCCAGGTTGTTTTTTTTTTTCTCCTCATGAAAAGGGTTCTCCTCAGTCATTGGTGGTGGGAGTTTTCTACAGTCTCTCTTCGCCCTCCCCTCCAAACATAAGCTGTGATAGCTCATGCATCCTTGTGGTTGAGGGTCAGCGTAATAAGAAAGCACAAAGTTTGCTACTTGGGTCTTTCAGTAAAACCCAATACAGAAGGGGCATTACCCAAATGTGGCTTTTTTATGGTTAGCCTTCATCTCTTAGATTTTTCAAGTCCTGATCCTACTTGCATGGTCTTTATTTGCAAACTTCATGTCTTGCAGACTTGTCAAGAGACAAAAGATCTTGGTGCTCTAACGAAAGCAGCTGATTTTGTGAAAGCATTTATACTTGGCTTTCAAGTAGAGGTGAGTCTTCCAACAGCTTGACTGTGAGGTTGGTTGAACTTGCTTGAAATCTTTGTCCTCTCTGGAAATTATATTAAGAAATAAATAAAAATCTTCAGGCTGGCTTTCTATAAACAAATTTGTTTTAAATTATGACTGAAGTGGAAGGATAATTTCTTAAGCTAATTCAATAAAAAGGTAGTCTTCAAACAGCACACAAGTGAAATTATGAAATGGAGGAAATACCTAGTAGTATATGGGAGCGTTCGTTTTGCTTTAGTCCAAGCCAATAACCGTTACTGTGTTCGAAACTCAAACTTTAGTTGAAGAAAAAAACACTTTTTAAAGTCAGCTTGTTGCAGACTTGTACTGACTTCAGTAGTAAAGGTGGGTCTGGGTGAATGTGGCGGGGTCTAAGCATTTGCAAGGTTCTCTACACAGAAATAAGTTTGTATCGCTGTTGAAAAAATAGCTGATCTAGCTTTATCCAACTGTTGGTTGATGCATCAAATGGGGAAATATTACTCACGTGGCCTGTTTAGACGTATAAAACATACAAGCTTGCAGCTGTGTTGTGGTGCTGCAATGCTTGTATTGATAACAAATCTCTTAATGTTTTAGGATGCTCTTGCTCTCATCAGATTAGATGACCTCTTTCTAGAATCATTTGAAGTTACAGACGGTAAGTAGTTTCTGCTGCAGAGTTCCAGTAGTTGTGTGTACCATCTGTGAGTACACGTTCTGCTCTTTTCCCCTGCTCCATTTGTGTTATTTGTCCTTGGGGATTAAGAAAATGTTGACGCCGATACATAGAACTATTGTCTAGGTACAGCAGGCTTGAAAGGGTTGTCATTTTTTTAAACATCTCCCAAGAAAACACTCCAACTCCTCATCCTTAAAAGTATGTCATTTCATCAGATTGTCTGATTGATGTGACTCTTTTCATTACAGGAAATGCTTTTTAAGCATCAGGGTCACATGGAGCATTTGTGGGAACATAAACACTACGTTTGTTTGTTTTTTTAACTGGAGTGGGCTCTGTGCCTCCCAGTATCATGACAGAGTGGGGTAGGAAGTAGGCCTTACAACCACTGTTTTATGTATTACTGGAACTCCTTGGAATAGCACCTAAACTTGATCTGTTTCATTTCTGTCTCATTTTCATTGTGCGCACTCTTGCTGTTTCTTTCTTCAATCTTAATTGCCCAGAAGCAAAGGGAACACCTTCCATTGCAGTTGTGCGTGAGGATTTCTCTGGCGACAGACCTCACGGTCACATATCACGGGATGTGATTTTCACTTCTGGTCATATAGGTGAACATATGTATACATTTCACCTGCAGTAAAATTGCTGTGGTATTACTTAAAATGAGTTGTTTCAGTAACTTGAACAAGGGAAGTGTTACAGAGGATACGTACTACTGTTTTGTTGTTTTGTTCTCATTTTAGTGAAACCTTTGAAAGGAGATCATCTGTCAAGAGCAATAGGGAGAATAGCAGGGAAAGGCGGAAAAACAAAATTCACTATAGAAAACGTAACAAGGACACGAATAGTTCTTGCTGACTCGTAAGTACTGACTTCCTTCTAGTCAGAGTATAATCCCTAAACTAATCCATGTTGTCGTCCAGGAACCAAGATAGTCTAAGTTTCTGTAAACTCTTGTAGAGCAGTAGTAAGACAAATGATTTAAGTGCCCTTTTTAATGAACACTTTGTCATTCTCATAACAAAAGGTCAACTATTCAATGTCCCCAGCACACCTAGAACCGCTTCCACACAGTTGAAAAATTCCTTTCTATGTAATCAAAGCTGAGCCCACCAACTCTGCAGTGTTTTTCTCCTAAAGCTGCTATTACTGTTAAGCTTGCAAACTGTAAAAAGCTATTTTTAAAAAGACAAGGTATAACCTGTCCTCTTCTAGATTTTTTTTTTTTGATTACCACTGTGGAAAAGGAAGTAGTACACTGATCTGAAGTTCTGTGTTTGCTTCTGAACTCCAACTTGAGCTGTCCTGTTAACT
The DNA here is from genome assembly GCA_013399475.1 of Chauna torquata. NCBI lineage: Eukaryota > Metazoa > Chordata > Aves > Anseriformes > Anhimidae > Chauna > Chauna torquata. The sequence continues at coordinate 39,245 of VXAL01004926.1, forward strand.
ATATAATCACTGAGAATCTTTTCCCCTGTGAATTAATGTTGCTCTGACTTTTACAGGAAAATTCATATTCTAGGATCTTTTCAGAACATTAAAATGGCACGAACAGCAATTTGCAATCTAATTTTAGGTAAGTCCTGTTACTTAACCTTCCCCCTTACAGGAAAGCAGATTGGCAGTTTCAGAGAGTGCTTTCTGTGGGGCTGAAGTTCTGTCCTGGTGTGCCCACACCTGCATTTGTAGCACATAGCTTGCTGGGAGTTGTCTATTGCACTTGAGAAAAGGGTGGGGGAAGCAGCTGGGAGCTCTGCTTGTTCCCAGTTTTCTTTCTCCTCCTTCAGCCCAGGGCTCGGTTTCTGGCCCGAGCCCTCTCCATGGTGCAGAAGGAAGATTTTCAGCTTTGTGCGCCACAGCTGCTGCATTCCCTGAAGGGCTCAGTCAGCATCAGGGAGCAGTGCTGTTTTGAATGCTCGGTCAAAGACCAGAAAGCCGAAGGGGTCAAGGAGCATTTAACAGCAGTTAAGTGTTTGGTCCTGCTCTGCATGCAGTGGGCCTGGAGCTGGCGCTGGTAGCCCACACTGCTCGCAGGACTGACTCAGGGCTTGCAGTAAACAATGAAGTAGCTAACCCTGAGCGCATTCTCCTCACTAGCAGACTTGAGCATGACAGCAGAAGAGCTTTTTCTGTACTGTACTTTATTACCATGTTTGCTGATTGAACATGTGCTTTCCTCTGCAGGAAGTCCTCCATCAAAAGTTTATGGCAATATTAGGGCTGTGGCCAGCAGAGCAGCTGAAAGATTCTGAGCTGCAGCGTTGCCGCTTTACAAAGGACTGGGGCTGGAAAGTGTGGTTACTGTATGCACAAGCTGTGTGTTCGTGGAGGCTACAGAAGCACTTGGCCTCCTACCTGATTTGGACATCCAGAAGAAAAATGGGACTCTTTGTGCAGTCTGATTTCCTTCAGGCATACTGTCTGATTTGAACACACTTAATCTTTGTGTATAGCCATTAAAAGTTATTCTAAAGTAGTTGTGTATCTAAAATGGTATACTGAAATATGAGCGCCTGATTTTACTTTATCCTCAAACCAGAACCTGACTGACCTTCTGTTTATCAGAGAATGAAGAGACTGTTCACAGTACTTCAGAAAGCCTTCAAGCTTTGAGCCAAAACTAATCAGCATAGTTAAGCATTCATAACCACACATCATGGATCAGCATTTTCCTAGAGAAAGGAAGAATCAACTACTAAAAAGTTCAACAGCAGGCTGCTGAAGAGTCTGCTACTGATGTAGCAGCATATCACAAAGATGGTATAAAGATGAGGAGGTAAATAGTGTATTTGTGCTTAGTTCTGGAATCCACAGCTACCAGGATTCTTGTTCTGTTCTCACAAATGATGTGCAAGGGCAGCCTAGTGAAGGTAGGTAAGGATGTGCCAGCTCTGGGCAGTGGCCATGTACTGGAGCACAAACTGCTGTCAAGCGCTGCACCTCTTCTCTCTTAAAATGCTGCATGTAACAGTAGGGGGAGAGACTATGGAGCCCGCAGTAACCATACCAATTCAACTTAAACAGGGGCCAAACTTGTTACTGCATCTCTTGCAAAGTCAGAGAATCACAAGGTTGGAAAGGACCTTCAAGATCATCTAGTCCAACCATCATCCTCAGTCAAACTGAGTCAAACTCAGTTCAGGTCTGTGAATCAAAACAAAGTGAAATGAGATTATCAAAAACATTAGCAAATTGAGTAAGCATTTCTCTGTCCAAGCTGACAGTGCAGCACTTTATAGCCTGGTAGTATTTATATAGCCTGGTAATATTTTTACAGCCAAGTTCATTCAAGCCTTCAATTGCTAAGAGAGTTAAGATCTGCTAAGTTACCGAAATGAGTTACCTTCAGCTACCTCTGAAGTCTACGCTATACAGAGGAAAGAGCTTCCATTTTGAGCATTTGGAGAAAAGCAGCGCACCTACCCAGTTAGTTAGCACTGTTTGTTCATTCATTGCTTACGTCATTTATCTCAATTAGCTTGAAAGAGGGGAGAGAGAGGCAAGGACACACACAAGTGATCTTTCTCCTACAGCAGGTACGTACTGATACTGACCAGAAGCTGTAGAAGGCACCAGGGCAGCATGCAGAAGGCCCAGACAACTTCAAGACTTTGAGGGCTGCCTTTTAGGATGCATGAAGCAACTGAGGCAACACAGAGCAATAGCAAACGGCTCCTGGGCTGCTGCTGTGAAAGGAAATAGCTGGCTACTGGCAGGACCATTTTCACCAGCAGAGGTCTCAGACTCTTCCTTGAGAAAGAAGCTGCCTTTCACTTTCTACTTACATTAAGGTGGGTTTTTTTGTTGTTGTTTTGTTTTTAAAGTCATGCAACACCAGTCATTCCCAATTTAGTAAGATTTAAGCAAGGTATTTTATCTAATTTGGACATTTAGCAAAGATTCAGATGTGCCTTTAAGAAAAAAATTAAAAATTGGTCTTGGAAACACTAAAATAAAGCCTGGAAGTGTTCAGAGGACTGTCTGCACCCTGTACAGCTTCCAATAAATCTTTATAGTCTAAGAAAGGACAAAAACTACAAACAGCAACTTTTTTTTTTTTAAAGCAGGGTGCAGAGCTGCCCTAAGTTTAACAGGAAGTATCTAGGTAAATACTGAGGCACCCCAGCCAAGGTTCAAATATTTTATTTTATATTCATATAGTATGAAGATTCTTATAGTTCCCACAACATATGATGTAGCATGCAGAGGAAAAACTAAACATTCAACGTAAGTCATTTTTCCCCACACAAACTAAAAAACCTCATCCCTCCCCTTCCAATCCCCCTAAGGAATTAACGGTAGCACTAATTTCTGTAACGCCAGCCAAGATATGCACAAGCAAGAGAAATCAAAAGCATTTGCTAAAATGTTTGTAACAAATACTTATGTACAAAAAATTCACAAAAGACTAGTTCCCCCTTGAAGCAGAGCACATGGCAGTTGACACTGGAACAGATACAACCACTGGCTGGGATTATAAGCCACGTACTGATCCAGAGGAAGAAAGTTACATGTAGTGGAGATTTTTGTTTTGAACATTAACAATTACCAAAGTTTGGCAACATTATCTTAAATTATGCAAATTATGTAAACAAGAGGAACATTTCAAATCGATCTACATGCAAAACCTCATGTCATGCAAGGACACCAAGCACCTGGATTTCTCTCTCACAGACAGAGCCCATGATGTGCAGCACTCAGTTGAAGGAACAGCTATGGCAGACGGGTGCTCGATAAAAGTAGGTTCAGACAACCTGCACTTTCCACTGCTGATTACAAAACAGTTTCTTTAATAGAAAAACGACTATACAGGAAAGATGTACTGTCCTAAAAAAATCTAGCAAATGTTTTTCTTCCAGCCAATAGTACCATTGCAGAAAAGGGAAGGGATGATATAAAGTTGTAAAACATGGCTCGCTACTTTTATATCACACAAATATATCAAGTTACCATCTGTTACAAATTATGATATGGACAAATCTAGAAGAGAAAAAATTCTCCAGGCAAAGGACTGGAGAACCACAAGAGGTATAAATTTAGATAGTGTGAAGTTTTCCTCCTCTATGGCATAGGTTAACAAGATTTTCCCCCTGTATGAATCCTATATACATATATATATATAAAATATTACCAGTTATTTATGCTACCTGTAGTATTCTTTAAATGCAGAGGGGAAACTATCACGGTTGAAACAACAGAATTTAAATGGCAAGAACACTTCATAATCTAAGTACTGTATAAAATAAGTAGATGGGAATCCTGCACGCTTATGTAGATCCTAATTTCATTAAGCTAAGCACAAGAGAAAATCATGAATGTGTCTAACACCTTGAGCAGCTGTATCTAAAATGAATCCAAAACAGCAGATTTGCATTAACTTTGGGACAGCTGTAACTGATCCCAAGCCCTAGGTGACAAAATCTAGAGGCCATCGAAGCATTCTGCAGTTACTATATGCACACGAGGGCTAGTTCTTGGCAGTAGCATTAAACTATATTCTCATATTAAGTAGACTTGTACTAAGTTATTTAGCAAAGAGACACAGTCCCTGGTAATATATTAACAGGTATAAATAAACTTAGTCTCCTGTGTTACAAAAAATGTCATTAAGGTAAATTAATAAGAAGCAATGCTTTGTCAGCCAGTCAATATATAGAAACATCTGAACAGTCACAGGAAAAGGAAAAAGAGTTGACCTAACACCCAGTTAAAATTTTACATTCTTCTACTATATATATAAAACTGTGTGAAATAAAAGTAAGGATATATATCCATATATTGAACTGTTAATATTCTGCTTGGCACTTTGTACTCTAGTTTTGTCTCTGAATCAAGTATATTAAATTAAAGCCCACCTAGCTACTACATATAGAAAGCTACATATATATCTATATATAAATACACACACACATATATATATATAGATAGATATTTCCTTGTTATAAAAGATGAAGAAAAATAAATTAAAAAGCCAACCCCTTCCCTTTCTCCACCACACTGATATGCTCTTTCCATCTTTGCTGTCCTTCAGACTTTAAAGTGCTACACTGAGTTATTGAGAGAATAAAAGTTCAATAACACTTAGTTGGCTTCATGAGGCTCATGTTGGAAAATGTGGCTTCACAGAGAAAAATACTTCCATTTAAATACACAGAGAGCATTGCTGGACGTCTTGAGCAGATCTTCAGAGATGGAGAAGAAAGCAAAAGTGTTGGGTGGTGCCCTACAGAGTCACACATCTACCACCATCTTTTTGTGGATATCTAGGCCTCCTACAACCTGGGAGAAAAATAAGCGCTCATAAGTAGGTAAGAATTGAAAACTAGCACAACAGAACAAGCACACTTCATTCAGAAGATGCGTTTATGTCTACTATAATCGCAATACTTCTCTGGCCTCTTTAATCTACATTTCACAAGTACTGTCTGAGATGCAAATGAATTAGATATTACCCAGGGTAATTATATTAATACAAGTTAGACAATCAGGGGACCAGCAGAACAGTGTAAATTACACCATTTCGGCTTTCCTCCACCTCGTCTCATATTCTGACCTTGTATTACATTGCCGCACATTAACTGAAATGCTAACTAATTTCTAAAACATCCTGTAAAACTCTGCATCTTTAGAAAGAGGAGCAAGGAGCAATGGCAAAGTAATATCCACAGTTTTTAAGATGTGCCTTTCAACTGCTTGTCCTTTCTCAAGAGCAGCACTCAAGGGGTTACTCTCCCTGTAACTGACACAAATCCCACTACCCCGGCCTTTGTAAAATCCCTGTGTTCTGCAGACCCGATAATCTCCCCAGGCTCTCTCCATCCTCTGCAAAGATAAAACCTTTCTAAAGAGTGATTTGGAGCAGACACCTAGTTTAGAGAGTGGGAGATTAACCCGAAGTTCACCTCCGTGGAACACACCTCTCCTCTCCAGCTACCACCGCTGATAGCAGCACTTTAAAAGAGAGATCTGCCATGAAGTAAGTACTCTGTTTTCACAGTTTCCAGATAACTTGAAGCATGTCTTCACTCAGCAGACAGCCTACGCCTGCCCACCGTTTTCATTTTTTCACTCAGTCTATTCTACTAAGCAGCCAGAGACATTTAAAACAACTGAAAGTGCTGTTTCTTTTTTAATCAAGTGTAATTGTTGAAAACAAAGAAAACCAGCCTCCTACGAGAAGTCAGTCACTTGCAAATCATCTTTAAAGCTGCTATTTTCTACCAGCATAAAGACTGAAATCCAATATACATCTTCACATCATGCTAGCATTTGTCTCTATACACCCTTTATGCTGTTTATTGTTTTTCCTCCTTTTATCTTAAATTTCAAATTATCTAAGTTTTCCTTAGAGGTTACTTACAGCACAGAATTCTTCAAAGGATATTCTTCCATCACCATCCTTATCTGCATTAATTATGGTTTTATCTACAATTTGCTGTAACTGAGTGTCTTTGAGATTGTTCCCAACCATCATCTTCAGCACCTGGAAGAGCTCTCCATTTGAGATATAACCATCTTTGTCCATATCATAAATGCGAAAAGCAACTGCAGAAATAAAACATACATTTAAAAAAAAAAAACTTTCAGCAACAAATAAGGTGAGAAAGAGCAATACACATTCACATGCTTTGCAGTAAGAGATTGCAGGATTGTGTCATCACAAAATGAGAAAAATATACTACGTTTTAAGTGAGATGTACTAACAGCTTTTCAGTTTCATTCTGAAAATACACGAAACATCGGGAACAATGCAATGAATAGTGCTACTATAGGATTTAGAAGAAAATCTACTTTGGAAGAGTCACTTAATACTGTTTTAGCAGCAGTGGTAAAAATTCTATAAATGCTAAACTGGAAAATCTTCACTACCAAAATTAAAGTACCCAGGTAGCAGTTCATTTGCAAGAGAGACAAAAAAAACTTACAACCTTCTAAGGATCAGATGTATCAAAACCGCACCTGGTTACTTTGCTGTAATTCAACATCAGACAATTTATCTTTAACTATTTACATATAGCAGATTTCTTTCCTAAACCTATATTGTGTCTTAAGTTACTGAAAGCTGCACCCATGACTGAACCCATCCCCTCACCGCACCACAGGCTTGGGACACGTGTTCCTGAGATGCACTTCTCAAACAAGAATTTAGTGCTGTTCTACTGAAGTATCAAAAAGGCCATCTTATTTTTATGCTCCCACACAGCAAAGCACACTGCTAACAGTTTTATGAACTAAGTATCCTTAAATACTATTTGTGTTCCCCTCCATCCCCTTAATGGGAAACAGCTGAAGACACTCAAAAGGCAACCTCCTGAAGCCTTCCCTGAAGAAGCACACTGGCAAATCCTTCACACAAATGAAATGTGATCAAAAGCTTCCAAACTACCTCCACGATTTCCCACTTTCAAGAAGAATCCAGACTTACTGTTTTCTCAATGTTAACTAACAAAAGTATATTTTTGAGGAGTCAGTTTTGTTAAGGAAAAAATCAAAATACTTACACCTCAACTTCTGTTCCTTATCTCCTTTGACACTGAACTGGGAGACTCCTTCTATAAATTCTAAAGAATACAATACAGAGAAGCATTTACAAAAACTAGTGTATTTTTTAATAAACCAAAGAAAACTGTTCAGAAATTGAGAAATTCTAAGATTCTAAGTGACTACAAAATCTTTAATATATTGCTTACCTTGCAACACTTAAGTCCACATACTTGGACACCACTGCTGTTCAGTGGGAAGTACTTCGAACCCAGTACTGCACTCACTGAACAGACTTGTTCATGTCAGTATTAAGTAATTCTGAGCTATGTTTTCATCAGCCCCAATATAAAACTCCACCTAGACCTCTACTAAAGCTATTCCAGTAGGGATTCTAATCATACAGCTCCTTTCAGCATTGGTTTCTGAACTTAAGGCAAGCATTACATGAAGCTGAAACTTCCTCTAAAACACATGTAAAACAATTTTACATAAAAACAAGGTAAAAAGAAAATTTATATTGTTTAACAATGAAGTCATTATTCCAAGAACAAACTCTCAAGTTGCCAAAACAAAACCCTGAGATGTGATGCATGTGGATGAGTTCCCATAACTAGACTTCCTAGAGCTCTGAACAGTGAAAGTGACAACAGTGCAGAGCTGCAAGCTGAACTATGGTACAGGAAGAAAACAGAGGTATAGCAATACAGCATTAGATTGAACGGCCTACTACGCTTTCAACAAGTTTTGTGAAATTAAGTTAACAATTCCTATGTGATTTTTCAACAAAAACACCTGGCTGGTAATTTTATTTTTTAACCATTACGTTTCTGACAGATTAAGAAAAATTCAGGTCTTCTAAGAAAACAATACAGGTTTCCTCACACTAGGAATTTTCCTTTTCTTTTGAGCTTCCCTGAGACAGAAATCAAGTGAGTCAAACTTGGCCAGATGACAACAGTGGAACTCATTACCAGTTATTGCAACAGCATCGTTTTATTATACAAAACTGATTTTGGCAACTTCCTGTTCCCACCCAAGAAAAACAGCTCTTGGCAATTTTATTGATCGCAGCCCAGCGTCACACAAAATATAGTACCATCTTTCCTCACTGCCTGGTTTGTCACAAGGGGATTTTGAACAGTAACACACACCACAGTTTTTGGAAACTGGTACAAAGGAAAAAGTCACAAAACCTCAACATTCCAGATACACTATAATTCTCCCTACATAAGTTTGAGGGGGGNATGAGCTATAAGAGATCTGTATCAGCTTCAACAGATGTTATTCACTGTCACTTCTAAGAGTCAGAGACTGTTTTAAAAAAGTAGACATTAAGATTTTTGACCTGCTGGTCCTTTTAATCAGAAATATTTAAGGTACATTCTTCCAAAGCTTTAGATTTAAGTCTAAACTTTTGTTTTTCACCTGAAGTGTCTACCTAAAACCATAAAAAGACTCCTGTAAA
>VXAL01004929.1:11223-37769 GCA_013399475.1 Chauna torquata
TGTCAGCGGCGGGCAGGCCGCGCGGGGCCGGTCTGAGGGTCCCGGTCGTGGTGGAATCAGCCGCCCTGACAGGCCGCGCCCGGGGCGCCGCTGAGGCACCGTCCGCTGCTGCCCTCCGTGTCGGTACGTCTCGCTCGGCCGAGGTGGCCGCCGCTCGCCCTCGGGCCCGCCAGGTGCCGCACGGCGCTCCTTCGTCCCCGGGGCGGTCGCAAACGCTCCCTGCCAGACAGCCCGATTGCACTGCACGTAAAGTTGTGCTTGGCCCGCTGACCTACAGCGGCACCTCGGCGAGAAGCCGAATTCGCTCCCGGTGCTGTTGTTCCGCTACCTGAGGTAGCGCGAAAGCAATGTCAGTTCCAAGCAACGCTGGAAAACAAGAATTCCGTTTTCTGTTACAACTCGTGCTGTAAAGGCTGAAGTTGCGCAGCAAATCACTTTCTTGAAGTGAATCTAGGTAGCGTATAGCAGCGAAGCTATTTAAATGTCTGCTAATCATGCTTTTAGGACAACTAAGCAGAACATTAGAGGGAAAATGTCATGTTTGTTTGGTCACGCAGTGGGGCCTGTTGCAGATACACCTGTCCGTGCCAGGTTCTAGGTAGAAAAGCACAGGTCTTACGGTGTCTTTGTTTTATTTAAGACCAGCTGTGTCAGCCACTTCAATCTGCACATACCCAGCAATTTTTGTTGTATGAAAGGCTCGCACTAGTTGTGTAACTCTTTGTGCTAAGTGTAGTCTAAAGAGAAAATGACCTGTGCTACCACAGAATAGGAGCAGTTGTTTTGAAATTAGTTGTCCGATTTTTTGTTTGCAGTTTTACACAGATCTATGGTCTGAGTTTCTAGAAATGATGTACGTACATACGTATATGCTCTAAAAATATAGGCCACTTTTCACAATGTCTTGAAATCCACTGCAGAGTTTGAAATTTCTGAGAATATCCTATTAGTAATTCTATCTTGCAAAGCTGAAGAGAAGGGCTGAAGGAATTTATTTCTCATTTCTTACAGAGGTGTCTGGACTTCCCAGCTCAGGCTGTGTAAGGTAAGGAGGTATTAAGGGACAAGCCCTGTCTTGAGTGGTTTGAATGGACATGACAAAAAATGGAAGGAAGGAGAGGTAACATGACTTTTGTAAGTCCCTGTTCAGATAGGATGTTTGAGAAAGTTCAGATGAACTTAAAATGAAAAATGAATTTAAAGCCACTTAAATTCAGGGTCTTAAATCTTAATAATATACACTTTACATTAATAATGAGATCTACTTTTGTGATGTCTATGCCAGTGTCCGTGCGCAGGCAGTCCTTAAGCTTATACAGAAAGCCAGATACATATTCTGGATACAGAAGCCAGCCATCAGACCCTTTGGTCATCTTTGATTCCTATGATGCTAAGACATTTTGTACCTGCCAAAAATTTGGCTTCTGTCCCTAGGGCTCTTGAATATATATCTTTTAAAAAGTTCCTAGGCAAGTCCTTTAATCAGAAAAAGGTTAATTGAATAATCACTGGTTTCAGTCATTCTTTATGCTATCAGTTAAGTCAGACAATAATCCAAAGTACAGCACAGCCTGGCATCAAATAATTCAAGGAAAAGACAACTGAAGTACTTATAGTTTCAGTTAAGCAATGCTTCAGAACAATGAGAAAGAACTGGCACATGTGCTAAGAAGTGTGGGTTTTTCCCACCAAACTCAGACTTGCTAACAGGATGTAGACGTCTTGTTTTCCAAGTTTCATGCAAGAAAAATTCTTGCTATAAAAGAACAAAACCCTTCACAAAAAGAAAAAAAAATGAGAAAAATGTGTTCTTGTAGTCTTGAGGTCAACAGTTGTCTCCATTGCAAAACTATAGTCTCTGCAACCCCTCAGTGTGTTATTTTATAACCATTGTCCTGAAAACCACTATGAGTCAAAGCCTATTCAAGCGAGGGAAAGTGACATAACCACTGGTTACCAGTAGCAATGCAATGACAATCTCTCTGTCAGGGATACGCAAACAGTATTTACATAGTTACATAGCAGACACTTTTAAAGAGATAACAGTCATGGTATAAAGGGAGGTTTTCTAGCAGCACGTGAATTCAAGTTAGGGAATGGAAATAGATTATCACTGAAAATGTAATCAGCATTTGTGCTCCGAAAGGGACTTCCACAGATTCTATTTACAGTGTATAAAAGCGTCCACAGGGCTACCTGACAGTCCAATCACTTGGGACTAAAATGAGTCTCAAAAAAGCACTGTGCAATGTACCTCTGGGAATTCTCTTACACCAGCAGGGACATGGCTGACACATTTCAAGAGAAAAGGGCAGCTGTGCTTGTGAACTGCTGCAGTGGTGGAAGGTGTATGCTTACGAGGGTCACAGAATCACAGACCTTTGTCCAAAGCCAGAAAACAGTTAAGACCTTATGGCCTGTGGGCAACACCTCTGTGACTTCAAGCAAACGAAATCAGCTGGCTCTGCCCCTGCTAGTTCCTGGTATGTGTGGTGTTTGGTAAATGTTAGTACTGTGTGGGGTGTGACAGGTACAGAGTGAACCGTACAGTCACTAACTTAAAAATGCTTTAAAGCCAAGATACTACTTTACTTTTTACCAGTAAAACTGCAAGCAACTACAAAATACCTGGTTCTGACAACAGGCCCAACTCTGCAAAGACTGCTTGAGCAAAAACAGCCGTATAAATTGAATGGCTTTTTTTTTAATGTAACATTCTGAAAACATGGAGTTTTCATACATTCATAATATACATTCATGGATGTGGAGCAGCAGTGGGTCATGAAGTGTACTTGATTAGAAAGGAAAAAAAGAAAAAAGAAAGCAAACCATACGTACCTGCATTGTTCATGAGATCAACAACTGATTTATCCTTCACTTAAACAGAAGAAGTTAAGGCTAGGAGGTGACTCACTCTGCAAAAGCACACCTCCCTTGTATGATTTTTCTACAAAGGGAGGTTTAATTTCTTCCTTTTAATGACAATGAGCACAATACTGATCTTCCTCCAGCAGTTAATGGCTGGCATAACAGACAGTATGAAAGCATGACTGCATTCTTCAACCTTCTGGAGCTATAATCTGCATCGCACTTGGACCACAAAACCAATGAACAATCCTATTTCTTTCCCCTCTTGTACACAGCTAACCCAAGTGTGAAATTCTGACCTGCTGTTCATCCTGACAAAGCTCCTTCTCCAGCGGAAGTAGAGACGTTAAAAGTCACGTAACATAAAACCACAGATGGCTTTTTCTACTTACGCGCTCTTCACACTCTGTAATAGTCCATAGGTGAGAACAGATTTGGACCAGTGGCCCATGGAGTGGAGCCAATTAAAAAGGGAAGTCTGGCCATTAAGCCAGGAAGCTGCGCTAACTTATGGTTAGGTGGAGAACAGAAAGTGAAAATGTGGGTTCTTCTGTGTTATTTGGCTACTGCATCTCCAAATGGCTTCCAGCAATTATCTTTTAACTCTCCTTTTACATTCTGCCTGCTACGACTACTCCTCCATGCACTGGGTGTCTCTCTGCTACGGTACACACATTATTTACATTGAAAAATAATCAAATTCGAGTTCTATTTTAAGTGTTTTGACACATTAATCTTGAAAGAAATGGCATAATGTTCCATATACGATAAAGGAAATGAAAGAAAAGGAGTAATGGGGGAATTTAAATTCACATGACATGGTTAGAACATCACTAGAATTAAGACATTCACAAATACATTAGCCAGTTTAAATAAATGCATGGCACCATCAAATAGAGAAAGCAACTGTATCACTGGGGTTTGTTTTTCAGGGAAAACTACTAGTAGAACCTGTGAAAAATCCTTGTTACCTATCGATCATTGTGTAATAAGAAAGAAGCAGCACTCTTCTCGTGCAAACCTCCTACCTTCCTAATTGATGACTGACTAGCGATCAACTTGACACGACCTTGGGACTCAAAAAGTGAGCATCCCATTCAAATTGTGTCTTTCACTGTGTGGTACAGAAAGAGGGACTCACAGTGTGTCCCTGAAGCTTACCCAAACCTAGAGTGCGTAGGGTAAGATCAGTTCTGTTCAGACATACCCAGATTCTTAGAAGGTTACTTTTATTCTATATTGAAATGAAAGGGCTACAGTGATAAATTCAGTGGAATTCAAATCCCAGAGTATTTTAATACTGAAGCAATAAAATTTTTCAATGTTGAACAAATATTTAATAAATAACTCACCAATTTGAAGGCTCATTTTTGATAAAATGAGGAACTATCCACCAGCCATTCCCACTAGCCATTTTGGAAAAAACTGATCTGTTTTACTGAAAAGCTGATCTGTCAAAAGTAAAGCCCAAAAGAATTCCTTTTGCAAATAAGAAAAAAAAGCCCAAGTGCTTAAGTATCCGTTAAACCAGCAACAGCAGTAAACTCCTGCTTAGTGTGTGGCAAGACACTTGAGACTAAGAGGTCCATCACCCTTTCCAGAGAACATGAGGAAAACAGTCAGGAAGCCTTTCTGCTTCTGGCTAACACACAGCTGCTCTTACAGGAGAACCACTGAATGAATACATTCTGTTTAGAAGGTAAAGGTATTTATGGATTCTTCTATGCTGACCAATAAAAAAAATACTTCGCGAATGTCTTGAGCAATAGAAGACATTTTACACCCATGCAGTGTTCCATTTGTCATAAAAGACTTCACTAATGGTCTCAGTTGAGATACCTTTACATCTCAAAACCATGTAAACATTAACATTTAGAAGGGAAAAGTTATAACAAGGACCATAAGAACATATATTTTGTTTCACACCTTGTGATAATGTAATTCCAGTAAGAAGATAAACAAACTTCACAAAGCAAAACCAAAAAGAAAACATCAAATTAACACAATCTACAGTCCTCTTGAAGTTATAAGAGCTAATTCGTTTTTATTTACTTTGGTGTGAGCTAAACACAGTAGTTAGGATATAGTATGGATCAAACCTGGAAGCTGATGGGTAGCCTACAAAGACACCAAATAGAACATGCAGTTTTTGAACAGTTCAAAATCATGGCTGACAAGTTCATTTGAAACTACAAGACACTTTCATACGCAAGTTTTAAAGGCTTTCTGGATTGCATCTATCCAGCTGTTTGTAGATTGGTATGGACTGCTGTCAAAGTCTCCTCTTAAAAAGTATGACACTGAAGTCTTACGCCTGCTGTGACTCTCAAAATCCAAGAGCCAACTCATCCTTTCCTACACAAACACCCGCAGAAGTGTAAAAGGCCTCCTGAATCCATAATTTTAATTTCAGTAGTTTTCTGCAAGGAATGACAGCAATAAAGGTGAATTCTACAACCACACAAAATGAAAGAGAGAAGTATGGGTGTCACTACTCAGATAGAAACTCAGCAAGCAGCTAGAATAAGCCAATCCTTAATAATGGTAATGGCATATGTGTTCTGAATTACCTCTGACAGTCAGATAAATCCTATAGTTCTAGGGCCCATCAGCTGTGCCGTGTTTGGCTGTTGCTCAGCCTCCGTGTCGTTGCTCCTGGGGGAAAACTCTTTCAGGCACTGATTCAGGAACGCATCCCTTCTTGCTGAAACCCTTAGGGTCATATCTGTGGTCCCCCTGAGTTTAAATGAGACTTAAAACATATGCTTCAAGTTAAGGGAGTTCTTCCAAGCTTTACTCATGGGGCAAAAGAACCTTCAGCCCATGCTCAACTGTTTTCTTTACCTGGGTGCTTGAATATCTTCATACCTGCAACTTTCATCCCAGAGGCTGTATGCAGCCTCCTCATCCTGGGGTCTGACTTGTGCTACTAATGAATATATCAGCTGTAGCAGTCTGCAAGGCTACTGCCTTCTGCTGTTTGCTGTCATCTCAGTGCCAGAGGTTTCTGCCCTGTAATAAGAGTCAGACGATTCAGTTCACATCGAACACAGGAAATATGTGAAATAAGGCAGGCATTCCCACTTAGAAATCTGTGAGATTACTACTGTTTAGCCCATACTTATCAACCACATAAAGACTCAGATTGTACCTTTCCACTTCTTCAGTTCCTTAGAATTAGTTTTGGAAGTTTGATCCATACTTCTTTATAATCCCCAGGCTTCCACTTTTCTTCAAAATTAGCTTTTAAATATCTGTACCTATACCTGAGTCACTTACCAAGAAGTCAGACAGCAATTTTACTTATGTCAAACTCAATCAACTTCACATTTGTTGTACTACAGCACAGCAGTGGTTTTTTTTTTTTTTTTCATTTTTATTTTTTATTTGAGACATTGCAGGGCTTTCTTCTGATACACATTGATGGGGCTTCTGGTAGCAGGCTTTCAAAAATAATTAAAGTGATGAATCATAATCAGGAAGAAATGGTTCTTACATCTATTAAGACAGTTATTTTAAAAATGTTTTGATGAATCATGCAAAAATGGTCGCAAATAGGGTTATACTTTTTCTATCAATATATTTTTTGTTTTTTTTTTCCCAAGTCTTAAGAAAAGAGCTTGTGCTTTTAACACTTGAATTGAAAAAAATATTTACAGCAGACATCACAAATGCTACATTGCAGTTCAGACAAGCAAAATGGTGATGGTCCTCTGCTTTACCATTCACAAAATTCGCTGAGGGTTTCAGACCTGTTCTGTGAACTCCCAATTTAGAAGTGTTCAGTCCTGGATCTTCAGTATGCTTCTTTTCTCCAGATCATTCATTTCCTTCAGTATAAGAGCAACATTGTATCTCAGTTCCTGAAACTTTGCAACTGGCACCTGAAACAGAACATTCAGGTTAGAAAGCATGATACATGTTAGAAACTTTGTACAGGGCATGCCTATGGATAGGGAACATTCCAGAGTGTCAGCCCAACCTCTTCAAAAAAATTTTTTTTGAGACTTAAGACAAAGGATTTGACGTTAATAAAATTAAGTTAATTCAAATAAACATTCTTTATCACTGGATGAAAAGAGGAGGAGAGTGGGAAAAAGTCAAATAACACCTACACAGTACATTTTCTATACTATATGATGCGAAAAAGGAAGTACTTTAGAATGTAAACAGATGGCTGCTGTGGTGAAGTAAGTCATGGGTTGGAAAGAAAGATAAAGGGATCTGGAAGACTGTGTAGTCTACAGAACTCTCAAGCAGTGAATTCCAGATATTTTGCCTGTCCAAACTTGCAGGAGAAAGGAATCAAGGCTGTAAGCAAGACAGAGATTCAGCAGCAACCTCGAGAACAAAGAAGACTGTGCACTAATATACATAGCTGAAAGCAAGCAAGGACTACTAGTGGACCAGGAATTTTTTCATAAGGAAGAGAAATTTATCAGTAAAATGCTCTTCAATCTCAGTAAACAGAAGGGAGACAAGATATGATGTCTATACATGGAAAGCAAAAGATTCAGATTAAGACGTTTTTCAAAGGTGCAGGTAATTGATCTTTGGAACAATTTATTAGGGGTTATGATTAGATTATCTCTGACAATTTTAAGTCAAAGTTTGATGGTTATCTGAAAGATACGTTGTAACTGACTCATTGTAACATGAGTTTCTTCACTGAAATCTAATAGCTTGTGCCATACAGGGAATCTGGCAGAATCCCTTCTGGCTTCCTAACATATGAATGAAAGGGAAGCTTCTGTTGTTAAATAATAGCAGATATATCTTGTACATACCATGATTTAGGATCTCAGTAATACCAAACTCTTGCAGAGTCCCAAGATCCCATACAAAAATGTTAAGTCAAGGAGGTGTTGTTTTGTGAAGTATGAAATACTCTATCTGCTCTTCTCAATTGTTCAAAGATTGAATTTTTTTTCCTGATATACATTTTTATTTTAAAATAGTAAAATAAACATTTTGTCTGGATCCAGAAGCATGTCTACAGTTCCCAAAGCAATCATTTCCCCCTGCTCATTTTCCATTAGGAAAATGGGGGGAGGTTCAGTAGATTAATCCATGGTTCATGATTTGTGGGCCTTGCAGTCTGGACTCAGTTCTCTTACTAACTTCTGTCAAACTCTCAGCTCCTTTCCTCTTTAAAGCACTTGAAGGCTGCAGCTAAAGAAGGGCTACCCAAGAACTAATTATTTTTGCTTTAACGTGAGAGGACAAAACTCTACCTGGAAAGCAGCTACGGGACATTCTCATTTTACATAAGAAGGGAAAACATGTAATCACAACAGTAGAGAAAAAGTTACAGCAACTTAAGGATAGCTAAGATTAGCTAAAGCCAGTGTGACAGAGGAGCTCCTGATAACAGACTAGAAATCAGAATTGAATTAACAGAAATTGCAGTGCTGACTTCAAGATAGTGCAACTGTCCAAAAAGGAAAGTCCCAGTTCCTCACTCTACTTCCCACAATGCCTGCAACTAACCGGGGGAATATCAGACAGACTAACATATCCAGGTTATCACAGGCAAGAGATGAATGCCTGAACAGAACATCCGACAAGCACATGGATGACACAAGCAATTAATGTACACAATGGGATGAAATCTATGGAGAGGTGCTGTTTAGTGATAAGTGTGTTCCACCACTCAGAACTATGAATGTGAATTTTATGCAAACACTTGATGTGAAAAACCTTCCCACCATCTCCTTATGGAGCTGGATCAGTGTAGTAAAACAGCGCAGAAAACCAAGCACAGAAACCATTTGCTTATCTAACTAAGGACCTGCCCTAAGTCTCCACTACTGTTGAAGCCACAGGGGAACAGCAGACCATATACTTTTTTAGGCTAAAGTAATGTGTCAATGAAATAACTGTTGCCATCAAATTCCTCTTACACGGTAAGGTCGAAATTTTCGAAGTAAATAATTAAATCCAAAATATCTAACCTGCACAAACACATGCTGCGCTGCCACCCTCTCCACAAAGTTATGTTTACAGCATAGTCATGGCCATAAAAATTCTGACTATTTGGGTGAATTTCCTTTTGAAATGCTGCAAGAGTGGCAAGAGGTGTGTGAGGCAATGCTCTGGATATAAAAATCCAGTTATGTTGTAGTCACAACTCCTCAATTTTATACCAGACATATTTTCAGATGTTGCATCTCAGAATCAACTTCCCTGTTATCCTGATGTGCCAAACTAATGGGGTTTTGTGGATGCCAACTAGCAGAGAATGGAAGATCAAACTAGATTTAATCTTCTTTGAAGCAATTAATATATAAACATGACTTCCCAAGATGCTTACAAGTCTCAAATACAAATTCTTTGAGCCTGTATCCTTTCATGTGGGCCTTGATATTATCTTCAATTTGCAAATGGCACATCCAAAACAAGAGGCCTTGAGTTCAAGATTAATTCAACTAAACACTTGCATCAGATGATACCAACATGTGATGGTGGAGGTGAGTCTAAAGAATTATAGCGTCATTTACATAAGAATATTACCGCAGAAAGACTATTTAACTAATGAACACAGACAACAGTTTTACATTCAAACTGAATACGTTTCCTTTTATCCTGCCACCTAGTCCTGGTTAAAACATGGTTTTTCAAAGGATTAATGGTGACTAACTGCTAAAACATAGAAGAGGCCTTAGGGTCGTCTACACTGACTGTACAGTCGGTTTCATAAATTAGGATATTGATTAAGAAGCTAATGAGAAAATATCTTCAAAGAGAAGACAGCTTTTGACAGCAAAAGTGATGAGCTGCAATTCAGCATTGTAAATGCTACGAAAGTAACTGGACAAATGGATAGCAGGCATTTGTTTATGCACAAGCTTCAGAGCTAAGGAGATCAGATTTTCAAAGGCCAAGAGGTAAAATCAGGTTATGGAAGTGCCATGTCTGCTCTCTGTGGATCACGCAGAAATGGTGCCCACAGTCATTATTTCACTTGGATGAGACTCACTGTCGGGAGGGGCAGGAGGAGGCAGAAGACTAATGGACTTCCCTTTACCATTTCAAGCCTGAGAAGCCAAATGGATGGAAGTCTGCTTAGTGCCACTAAGACGTTTCTGAGAACACATCTGAGCACAGGCACAGACTGGGGGACACAGATTAACATTAGTGCAGTGCACGAATGCATATGCTCGCATGGGTACAGTCCCGGGCTGCTCTGCAGAGCACTGGCTAGTTTACTCTACTTCTTTGTCTACACTGAGGGCACACAGTTGTTTTGACAGAGTCCCTTGTCATACTACCCACTGTAGCACAGATATCAATTATGTGAGAGGAATCCAGCATCTGATTTGCAATTCCCATATGTATCAGAAATGCGTAAAATGCATTTTTCACTTTTGACAGATATACTACAAAACTCGAAATGCTGCAATTCCCATTTGCTTTTTTAAAATCTTCATTGTCAGAAATTACACTGTGCTTAGAAAAACAAAACAAAACAAAGCCCAGGAGACCAAACAGTATAACTTCTCCCTGTGGCATATGCATTTTAAAACTGTTCATAATGGAATTATCTTCTGGACTTATATCTTATGTAAGCCCTGTGAGCTAACAGGACATTCAGTACACGCTGGAATGAAAGGAAGCTGAAGAGCATACTTGCATATGGTAGCATGAACCAAAGCACAAGTTTATCTCAAAGAGTTACTAACTGTGGGAAGACCATTCATCAGATACAGAAATCCTGTTTACAGCCAGATCTTTGGTATTCACATGTAAGCAGCAGCAAAAAGCTGATTTTAAGAGGGAGGCACACTATTTGCTATCAGATATCTGCACTTCTGCATGCACCAGACAGGCACAGCAACACATGTCCACTGCAGAACAGCTGCAGCAAAATGTCTTCCACAGACTTAAACAAACAACAACAACAAAATCAAAATAATCAAACCAAACCAACCAAAAAATCTCCCAAACCAAAAAACCCCATGAACCATGCCACCAAGACCAAGACTTGACATTAAGCACAAGGAAACAAAGCCCCAGAGCAAAACAGTTAAGAGTATATGCTAGTTTTTATTCTCTTATGTGAAACTCACTATGCTGTAAAGAGTTAACCTGAAGTCCCTGGCATCACTTAAGTTCCATGGAAGACCTCAGACAGGGCTTATGGGCTGCTCTGAGAAGGACTGTCCACAGCAGGGTAAATTTGATCTTCTGTGAAGTGACACCCCCAACACTTTGCAATGTAGCACAGAGTTTATGCCTTCCTCAGCAGCTGTCTTCTTGTGAAACGTAACACTAAAATCAGTCCACCTCTTTCAGCCCACAGTACTTTGTTGCTTCCTCCAGACTACTACTAATACATGAACTGAAGCCAAAATCTTTAGAGTTCAAATGTAACAATGCCTGTTGTGCACTGAACTCCTGTATGCACTGCAATGTTATTTATAGAACAGATAGCATTCCTTTTCAAAGGTTAAAAATATGGAAGAGTTTATGCCATTTTCTGGCAAGCCACTATGTACGGTGTCATAAATGCTGCCACTGACTAATTCTGAGGTAAAAAGCAGAGAAGGTTTTTAGTTTCTTTCTAGCAGCAAGATCTGTACTGAAGAAAATAAAACTACTTCTGCCACAGAAGAGAATGTTTTACCAGGAAGTTTAGTAGTGCAACATATATTATATAAACTACCCCAGTAATTTTCCTCCTCTCAAAAGCCATCATCAGGTCTGAAGGTTACAGTTGATACCAAAACTATAATTTTTAATCAAACCAAGTATTATGCAACAGTGCTTTTCAGTAACTAATATTCTTCTAACAAATAAGTTTTCAGCAAAATGTGTACAGGAGCAACGTATGAAATGATTTTAGTTGGCATTCAGTTATAATATTGTATCTGGTTACACTGAACACGGAAGAAAGATACGATAATGCATTGTTTACAAAAGCTTTAATATTTTAAATAGTAATTTGGCTTTCCAAAAAGAACTTTAAGTGGTTTCTTTTTTATTTATTATGGCAATCAGACTTACTTCAAAGCGATGAGCTGTCCCATCTGAAAGCTTCATCAGCATTAAAATGGATGGTTGAAGTGCACGGGCCAGTGAACTGAAATTATTTACATTATTAGTATTACAACAATAGACATCAGCAGTGTGACGAGTATAGCACTGTACAGTAACAATTTAAGACGTTCATTAGGCTTTACATAGAACACATAAGTAATTTCTATTATAGAGTCATATACCTGGCTACCTGGAGACTCATGAACACAGACGTCCTGTCCAATTTACCTCAGTATTGAGACTAAAAAAATTTTAATAGTTTAATAATGGCAAGCTTGGAAGCATTTTAATTTTACATAAGAATCAGTTTAGTGGAACTATGAAAGGGATAAGAGCTGACCAAGTACTGCTGCAACCTTTTTTTGCGCAGTTTACTATGTTGCATTAACCCTTTCCATCCCTTCATACTTTCAACTGTCATCTCATCTTGGGGAACCATGCTCTCCCAGTCTTCATCCTAAATTTGTGGGTTGCTATTTATTTTATTTGATGACCCAAAGAGCGGAAATGAGTCATTCTTGTGCAGCTTCCATCAATGGCTGCTGCCAAAACCTGCTCAGGTACTGACAGGCATTACAGCCAAAAGCCATACCTCTTCACAGAGGCTGTTGCTGAATGATAAACAAGAATTCCCATGGGGAGGTTGACTGGAAAGGAAAATAAGAGGAAGGAAAACAGAAAAGGATAATGCATTGCTCCTGTGTTGTTGGGAAAGCAGTCACAGGATTTGCCTCCAGCTTGCAAGCATTGTGCCTAAGGATGTTTATCCGTACATTTTTTTCTCTTACAGGTGCAGATTTTTCTGTATCATGATACCTGTGTGGTGCTTACAGCACTGCTCATCTGAGAGTCACTTGAACTAGTAGCTTGAGGCCATCACAATTTCTACTTAGCAGCCCTTTTCCTCGGTTTCAGAAGGACTCTCCCCAGTCACCCATTGTTCTATCAACTGTATCAGCAGTGAGACTGCACCCTCTCTCAGATCCAGTTATGCAGGGATGCAATAAAAAGTCACTCATGCTAACCATTTCAGCTACTGACAAATATTGGATATCATCTTCCAATTTCTTTCATCCTGGTCAGTCTTGGTTAGATCTAGACAAAGAGCAGGAAAAGCACAGACTAAAGGTTTCTATTTCCTTCTGGCTCTAGCCAAAGATCCATCCCCTAGCTGCCTCTGCTGTGGCAGATGGCAAGAAGCCGTTCACTGCAGGCACAGACAGGATGATCGCAAAGCAAAGGCCTTTATTCCTCTTTTGTGAAAGAAACTAGGAGGCAGATGGATGACCAATTGCATAACTACAGCAGTGTGAAGGTGCTGTTCTGAAGCCTCCCTGTCAAATCTGTGGCAGACTGTAAGGGTTATGGAAAGTCATTTTATTTAACATGTGCTACACACAAATGATAGTCTACTTGAGAAGCTGAATAGATAATTTCCCTCCCCTACTCCAGCAAAAGCGAGAGCTTGGCTGGCTGTGTTAGGCTCAATCCATCTAATGCTTCCATCATCAGTGAGGACCTATGGAGTTGTATTAACACCATCAAGTTTTAAAATATTGAAAGAGAGACTCAAACTCAGAGTGAAATGTTTCTAGCACAGAGGTTTTAGAGCTCACAACAAATAAGCAGCATAAAAAAAAACATTAGTAGTAGAAGATGAAGACAGCAGCCCGTTGGCAAGTCCACATAACAACAGTAACCTTCTGTATATAAGCTGACTTATACAGTGTTCAAAAAATTCCCTCTCTAGCTTGCCATTTAATGCTACATGCAAATCCCTAACAACAAGATACATTTTAACACTTAACATTTTAGGCAGCACAAGAAGTCAGTTTAACCTCGGACAAAATCTTTTCTGTGGTCATGCAGGGTTCTCTTTTTTACCTTGTGGATATAGCTACGTCCACTCTCCACTTGAAGTCCTGGACATTTGGCAGCCTACTTCCTCCTTGCATCAGAGTTGTGCCTTCAGAAACAGGACGCCTACAGAGTAAATCAGAAATAGGAGACTGAAATGCAAATTCACAACAGCAACAATAATCTAAAGGGAGACTAAGATTCCTCAGAACTAACCTGTCTGGAACTTGTTTCTCTTCTACACCTCTCCTCATTTCGAGAGGTATCACAGAATAGTTGAGGTTGGAAGGGACCCCCAGAGGTCATCTGGTCCAACCCCCCTGCTCAAGCAGAACTACCTAGAGTGGGTTGGTCAGGACCATGTCCAGATGGCACAGCCTCTCTGGGCAACCTGTTCCGGTGCTCACTCACCCGCACAGCTGACCCAACAGATTTGAATGAGCGGAGGTTTTGTGTATTTAAGATGGCTGTGCTCAGATTACTCATTTTTCCTATACTTAACTATGGTTGCTGTTAAAAAAAGAGACAAAGCTTCTCTGTGTAATTCCAGTAAACTCAGTAAACTGCGGTCATTAGAGAGTTTAGTAAGAGTCATCATGGTGGCTGGCATATCTATTATTTCAATTCTCATGAAACTGTAAGGTTTATAGAAAGAGATCTGCAAATATATCTTCATACAAATCCAGCAGGAACAAGCAAGCAGGAAAAAAAGACAGATGACTCAAGCCAAAAAGCTGGAATAAGCTCACTGTGCCCCTTCAGCAGAAAACATCCAGTATTAGCTAGCAGTAATGTTTTAAATAGAATGATATTAGAGTGTACTCTGAAGCATACTTTAAAAATAAAATCATACAGTGGTTCTTGCTAATCCAGCATACTTTACAAACTCCAAATTCCTTATGTAACATTCACTGCCAACCCCAGCACAACCTTCATGACTTTTGTCTAGACTACTGTTTAAGGCCCAGACTTCCTTTATTACTCATATTGCAGGAAGAATCAAGCTCATAAAGCCTCAGTTTATTTCTGTGAGGAAATACAGTTGACATTGATTAAACTTCAGATGGTTGACAGTCTTTAAAATTTTAATAGCATCTTAAGCTCTGGGTAAGTAAACAAGCCAAATCTAATACAAAGACATAACAACCACCCATTTTTAGATATATGTAAAGAAATACCTCCAGAATGAGATCACTCAGCTGGTCCATTGCGGAGTTAGTCTGGACTTACTTTTTACTTACCAAATAGGATTCTTTATTTATTTTTTTATTTTTTGCTAAGCACCCCATGTCTCTGGCAGTTATTTACGGTACATTTCAAAGCTACTCCAGCTAAGGGCAGGATAGGAAACGTTACATCCTTTATCCATGGTGCTAGACATAATCTAATTACAGACTTTACATCAGAAAGGAATCCTCTCTGAACAAATGAAGGACTGTAGGAACGATAGTCTAACATCCCTACTCAGACTCTTGTATGCACATTAGCTGGTGCCTTTAGAAACTGCCAAGAAAGACTAGAAATTTGATAAGGTACAAAATACTGACAGGCTAAGATCCTCCAATACTCTTGCATTTAGCAAAAGCAATATAAGAAAGAATTTATCCTTTTTTTGGGGGGTGGTGCTGGTCAGAAGTGACACACATCCCTAATATGTAGGCAAAGTAATGAGCAGAGAAAATAGATCAGTTCTTACTCAATGTAATAGGAAGTAGGTCACCACAGCTGGGTGCAACCATGAGGAGCCAGAGTCTAGAATGGTCATTAGCAGGACTAAGTAAGAACAGGCCTTTCCCTCACTGGTGAGTTACTGCCAGAGTATTGCAGGAAATGCCTAAAAATAGGCACCCTGCTGCCGCTTCCTTAAGACATGCTAACTCCCTTCAGTGGAGGACAGTCCATGCAGTGCAACACCAGCATTTTGGGTGAAGAATGAGTAGGGATAACAGGAAGATGTTAGCAGTGATGGGAAAGGTCAATGTCCAAACAGAGATGAAGTTTCTGAATATTGTTAAATTATGGCAATTCTGTGGCCAAACCGGACTACACTTCAGTACTGTTCCCTCAGAAAGAGTCACAGCTTTTATAGCTCAGTTTCAGCTTCTGTCAGCACCTTCCCGTCTTGGATAGGATCACAACTGAACTGAAAGAATCCTATAAGGATGACACAATGTGAGTAATGGCCAACATACATACAGAAATTACAAAGGCCCTTAATCAAGCCATCAATTTCTAAGAGGAATAGCAAAATGGAGCAGAAGAGTCCTTGTATCCAAAACCAATGGAATATAATTACATTTCATAAACTCTCTGTGCCAATAGCTGCAATACACTGTCAGCACATACTGCATAAGACAGAAGTTAGAAATAGTAAAGCAGTATGGATCAGTTAGAGAACATCCAAATTACACTTGGGAAAGGATGATACACCTGCTGACAAGAATGTCACCTGCCAAAGGATGCAACAGAGCAATCAAAGATGGAAGATTAGAGAATTTGGAGCTGCAACTAACCTAACAATATCAAAACTGAAGACAAATTTGGGATGGTTTCAGATGCACATAACAAGACAGCCTAGCAGGCCACCGAACAGGGAGAATGTATAAACTGGTATGTGTCAAACACTGTCACATAGCATACAGAATGCCCGCTCCTGGTAGAAACTAGACCTACAGTATTTAAAAAAAAATGCAGTACATTTATTATAAACATTCGAAGTTATGGCTGTGCTTTCCCTTAATAAAAAAGTTTTAATTTCATGCAGTTATTTTATGGTGTCAATGAGCCAAGTTTTTCTTCCCTTTCAGTCTATATAGTTTGCTGGAACTATGGGGACACAGAAATAAGGATGTTAAATTTCCAGTACTTTAGAGTTGTTGTTTAATGAACAAAATGGCAAAAATAGGATACGATGCCAGGAAAAGTATTAAAAAACTCTGAAACTGATTTTTCTGGGTTATCTAGCTCATACTGAATTTTTGATCAGATGCTAATACTTCTTTTACCATCACAATCGTTTATATTTACAACTCTATAAGCGTATGTATGATTCAGTGCTACATTTAAGATTATAAAAGCAGATCTGTCTAGAAATCAAATCCGAGGTGCTCTTCTCTGGTCTCAAAACACAGAGCAAGATTACACTGGATAATCACAGCTTTTGAAATGAGAAAAAGCTAAATTTTCCAGCATCGTGATTTCACAGTAGAAAACAGACAATCATGCATGCTTCAAATGACATCTAAATTTATCTTCTTTCTCCACTGCAAACAATATTTCCACTTTCAAACCATGAATTTTGCATTCTTAACACCTATAATTCAAACAGAATAGCAAAGAAAAGATGAGAAGGCTGAATTTATTTTTACTCCAAGAACCATTAGTTTTAAGCCAAGATCGTAAGCAAGGAAATGAAAAATATTTTAAATTTCGGTAGCAGCATTCAGACCCTTGTGAGGGTAACTAAAATACAACAACTATGATTATCACTATTCCATGCAGAATACGTGAAGCAGCTCTAGATTGGTGATGCTATGTGCTGAGTGACCTCACCTCTCAAGGAGGAAAGCTTTGCATATGCAAGGAGTTCAAGCCATTTGCACATATAGAAGAAGATAAATATGGTCGAGTAGCGAACCATACAGAAAAACAGGAAGCCCAAAAGGAACAGCAGAGATAGCCTTTTCAAAAAGTTTTTAATTTAGTACACCCTCTGGAGCTAATAAGGTATATTGCTTGGCGAATGAGTAACAGCTAGCAGAGCAGTTGATATCTCATACGTATCATCAAGTCACCTGGTGTGAATTCAACTGTACATTAATGCTTGACTAAATGCTATCTGAGAAAGTTTCCACAAACCACAGCATGTAGAAGGCTGCTTGAAGCTTGCCTGTCAACAAAGCAAGTCTTTCACTTTTGCTCTAACTTGCAATGGTAATGATGATAAAAACACTTAATTCTGCAATGTATTTTTCATCTGTAGGTATTGATGCACCTTACAGAGGATATAGAACATTATAAGAATGGACTGGCAATGATCACAAAAAAAATAGAAAAATGGCATGAAAGCTACTTACTGCACATGTAGCCATGCATGATAAACATAAGTTTATACTGAATCAAAATAATGGGATAAATCTTGTTCCCATGAATTTAGAGAATTTTGCTGTTTCTTCAACAGGCCTGGAACTTCGTCAATCAGCAGGGCTGCACAATAGATGATACATGAAAATACTAACCTGTTACCAAAGACAATACTGGAAAAGTCCGTGATGAAATCATCTGGTATCCTTAAATAAAAGAGCAATACAAAACAGTTAAGTGTTTTGTAACCACAAATATATGGGCTTAGCTACAAAGAACTATTGCAGAACACAAAAATAGCGCCAACATTTTGCATCTTCCATTGCTTAAAATTGCCATCAGCTCTTACGTAAGCACTTCGGTATTGATTCAGTCTAGGCTTTCAGAAGGACAGTCTACATTTTTACAGCAAGAACCATAAAAGCTGTACTACATCTTCGTGTCCTACCTAAAATGGCAACAGTGAGTTTCAAAAGAACCCCATACTTGCCTAACTTCTCTCAGTAAAGAAAAGTTTTACCGATGGCTCTGACAAGTGCAGAAAGCAGGCCATCAATGCATGCTTTCAAAAATCCCAAACCTACACATTTCATTCACTTTCACCTTAAAGTGTAATGAAAAGAAGACAGAATGACTTGCTCCCTCAAAAGCAAAAACAGAGGCGCTCATAGCTAAGAGTACTTACAAAAGGAGTATATTTAACATGGGGAGGACAAGCACAAATTTGATGGAACCATGAGAACAAGCTGAATAGACTAATTCACACTCCATCTGCCTTTTGCCTCTCCACGACTTTACCATTCCTCTGATGCTGTTGCTGCTTTACAAACCAGCTGCTGTTGATTTTCAGTTCAATATATCAGGCTGTGAACTGCAAAGACCGCAGAGCCAACACTATTCATTTCAGCTGCCTTTGCCACGGGGACAGTAACCTCCTACAGTGAGGCAGGTTGAACAAGTGGAAGAAGCAACTGCTTCAGCTGCCACAGTTAAATTCAGCACTCAACATGAATCAGTGCCCTGAGACATTACTCACCAGTCCCTTGAGATACACAGCAGTCTATCAAAGACAATCAAAGCAAACAAAGAAGCTACCTGTCCTAAAGGGCTTACAGTGTCTAATGATGGGAAAAAATCAACTCATCAACTTGCACAGTGGGAAAATGAAATGGCAGTTATTAGAGTTTGAATCCTTAAGGGAAGAAGTGGGGTTAAAACACATTTTTAAAGTGGTGCTTAGATAAAACTGCATATAGTAATATTAGTAAGCTAGTTATCTGAGGCAAACTAGAAATTGAGGAGGAGGAACTAGACTGATTTTTTGGCTGCATGTGTCTTTCAGAAGAGACAAGACTATTTCTGCAAACATTACCTATACTATCCGTGCAAACATACCATTAATCCATGCTGATGATGACCAAATAGCCTCTGTATGCAGTGGAATAGCTGGAGAAAGGGGGTTGTAATATGATTATGGTAACTATCACAACACTTACTTGACTGTAAGAGCACATGTTACTAAAATAGAAGCATTAATGCTACCTTTGAGCTTGCATTATTTTTGCTGTGCAGTTAGTAATTTTGCTGAAAATTCTGTTCCTGGCTCAAGCAGCTTATATAGAGCAGTCACATACTAAGCAGATCAGACACAGAACATGGTGCAGCTCAGGCCTGAGCTACAGGTGGTAATCAGTTTTCAAAGGAACATTCTGAGGATGGGGCTCAAAGGGCAAGGAAGAAGGTGGGAGAATGTCTCAATCCCATGTTATTGGCCTGAGCCATAAAGTTATTAAGCATCCAGACAAGGGAAGGAGAAAATAGCACCCACAATTTAGTGTGATTTTCTTCTCACTGGCTGAGCCAGTCAGGCCAAAAAAATATGGGATACGGGACGGCAACCCTGTGAAACCAGTAGTACTGATCTAATTAATCACAAGTGGGCATGTCTCCCAGCCTCTCTCTCCAACAAAACTAGAAGCCAAAACCAGCTTCATCACCAGGAAATTGAGAACTACAGGATTTTATACGGATGGAATTAGGCCAATCTTCAGCTTCACTGAAAGGAACAAAATAGAACGCATGAGAAGTGAAAACAGGTAACCTGGCTCAGATCTCAATCCTCTTAAAAGAAGACATGACAAAAAAAAAAAAAAAAGGAAATAAGCAAGTCTTCTGCCTTAAAATGCAAAATACATGCCCAACCACTGGGTGCCAATAATGCCAAGACATTGCTGTTCAACTAATTACACGTGTTCTTTGTGCACATGATCACAGAATGACCCACAGGAGTCACTGCAGAAGGATAAATGGCTGAATATAATTAGTAGGTGCCTTAAAAACAAGCAAGTATTTCACCTCCAGACCCAACTGCATCGGGAAGCATAGGAAATGACATTCCCCATAGGAATCAAAGGTGCTAAAGGTGCTAACAAATTTACTAAGTATCATAACTTGAGAGTAGAATGAGCTATTTATTCCTCTAAAAGTTTAGCCACAAGGTGAGGAAAGCTACTCACACGAAAAAGAGACTGTCAGAGGTTGAAGCTAGAAAGAGTCCAAATAACCTCTGAGAATGATGGGAGCATATGAACAGCAACGAGCAGCACATAAAACATATGAGTACAAGCAGCACAAATGCAGTTACCTGAACTATTGCTGTTATATCAGTCATGTTAACCAGAACAACAAAATACAAAAGATTTAACGAGATAAGAGAGAGAAAAAAGATCATCCAGACTGAAAAGTGTCTTCATATGTCCAGGAATAATCCATAAAGTGAGAAAAACAAACAAGTACAAAACTGTAAGGCATTAAAGTGTGGTCAGTTGACAAGGACAGAGGCCTGGGAGTCTGTATTTCTAGATACAGTGTACACGGCCAGCCCAGCCAGTGACTTCTGACACTCCCATATATCTACTTTCTCCACTGTTCAATAGAGGAATATTCACCCACCCCCAGTGAACGTGGCACAGAGCTTTTAGAGCTCTTCATTATTCCTTAATCACACTGAATGCATTCTGTGTGCACCTCAAAAAAACACCAACTCCCACTGGGTCAAAAGAAATTCATCAGTTTCTTACTGACCTACTTTAACCTGGGCGTGAACTCCGTGACGTGCCAGAGGAAGCGGCCTGCATTTTAGCTCACAAAAGGAAGGCCAGACTCCAGCACTGAGCTGCAGACAAAATGTATCAACAAGCAAGGCACCTTTCACCATGGCCTCAATTACACCCCTCACCGATTACACACTGATTGCATCCATCTAAATCTGAGCAATCTGAAGTTGCTCATAAAGTAACTTATGCTTATAACTCTACAGAACATAGTCTGAGGAGGAAGCCAATTTGCAGGTTAATGAACAAATAAGGATGAGAAAAGAAACAATTAGAAACATCTCTCTCTATCTCCTAGGCAGCATTTAGAATGCAAAGAATTGTGGGAAATGAACATTTTGCAATATTTGGATCCTGGTGCACAGGTTTCTCTATAGATGAAACACATCAACTGCTGTTATTCTCTTGTTACTGCTGAATATGGAAATAGGGAAAACCCTATAAAGATCATTAGTATCTTATGTCTGGCTTTTAGGATATATACTTCTATTCAGAGATACTCTGAACAGACTGGTAGACTATGTCTGTAACAAATGTTATGCTTGGATGGGTAATTGGCAGGAGAGATCATAGCTAAACAAGGTGGTAGGATTTCATGAGTGTTATATCATTGGCCTTTCAAAGAAGAAAAAAAAAGTAGGGCACTTTCTTAGCTTCTGAAATGTTATCACTGTCTTACCAAACATGTTAAATATTGCAGGGCAAGGTGGGGATGGCAAAGAGAAGGTCACTCACATTTGCATAACCTACATTACAGACTAAATTAGACCAATCTCCCCAGCATGTGAAATTTACTGCTCATGCTCAGTGCTAAATCAAGTCTTACACAACACCTGTTTTTTTCCTTTGGCTTCATATGACATTGGGCAACAGATGTATTATGTTATTTACAGGTAATTTCCATACCAACTTTGTTGTGTAAAAAAGTTGATTTAGGGTAGCAGTTACATCAAAGTTATGAAAAAACAGATGGAAAAAAGAGGCATAAACAGGCATACCTGAGCTCCTTTAGGTCTTCCTTAAAAACCTAGAAAGACAAGGAAGGTAAAATTTTACAGGATGCAGTCATGAAAGCTGATTTCTTACCAACTGAATTAATAGTGGTTACTTGCTTGGTATCTCTCACCCAAAAGTTCTAGTCTCAAGTGCCAGTAGCTCTGAAATGACAGCTTACATATTGAAAAGAATTTCCAAAAGCGTTCAATCAAGTCGTGAGAAATTAATGTGAAAGGCCAAAATCTCTTGGAAGGCTTTATTTTTGAAAGCAGCATCCCCACCATTTCCTTTACATAGCTATCCATAACATTTTTTCTTTAGAGTAATTATGTAGCCTTATTCGCATATATTCTTTGCAGTAACTTGTTTAAACTATGACAACAGCAAGGAAGTGGCAAAAGACAAGCTCTGAATACTAAAAGCACACTTTCACTATGTTTCCTGCAATATGCGAGTTTTCCCAGTATGCCTGGGTAAATACGAAAACAGTCTCTTAAACAAGAGAGAGGCGTCAGAAGCACAGAAGTGGTTCACTCACGTAAAAATAAAATGAGAAAAGTGTAAGGTAATGTAACATAAAGGGAAGAAAATAGCCATGAAGAAGGTACAGGGGCTGAGACGATAGCAGGTGTATACATATTCACACAGAACATCCATAGCGTAAACAGAAATAGCGCTTTCTCCCAGTTCCCACTACACTGTTCTGGCCATAGCACCCTCCTTCCTCTATAGCAGAATTATGAAGACAGAATTTCTCATATTTGTCTGTAACAGTAAACAAAATGCGCAGTATGTGTGAACACACAGGGTAGGAGAGAGAGATGATGCCAGTGAAGTAACATTTTGCAATGGGTTCTTTTGGGGTTTTAATTAAAAAGTGAAAATAAACATGCACAGTAAACAAGATGCTGAAGCAGAAAAAGATACAGGAATCTCTTTCCCAAAGCTTAAATAAATTCTCTTCTATAAATCTAAACAACAAGAAAAATAATAACCTCTGCATTTCTAACAGTTTCTTCTAACTACTCTAACTTGGAAGAACACTCTTGTGTAGAGCTCCCCACTCTGGGGAACAGGGTTTAGATGGTAATTCATACAACTTTAACTTATCAAGGCCTAGAACTTACTTCTTGTTTGAAAGTTGATAAGGGGAGTCTCAAAGCTTCTCGGAGAAGGGTATACATGCCAGAAATGAGGAACGCAAGCTGCTCGTCTGAGAGGCTAGTGCTTTCTGCAATCAGCTTGACAGCATCTTTGCAGTCTTTTCCTTCCAATGCATTAACAGTGACTGTGAATAAGAAAGCAATGCAAGATCCCTTTAGAAAGAGGAAGGTCTGGAGATCGTGACCATTAACATAAACACGTCTATGATTTTACTTGACTCAGTGTGCTGACATTTCTCCTGATATCAAACCGTCACTTCAGGTCTCTGTGGACACTTCTGATCATCCTCCACCAAAGGTCAGTCTCCCAGTGCTTTACCAAGAGAACTTCGATGTATTAAGCTTTTGCATTTTAAAATTGGAGATGTTTTCACTGTTGAATTTTGTTCCAATGAGATAATGGAAAAAGGATAAAAAAAATTCATTGCTAATGAGTTCAGATCTGACTTGAGCTTCTGTCATCAACATTGTTCACATCTGAAGTCTGCTTACAGCTTAATCACAGTTCTGATACACAGAACAAGACAACACTGAGAGAGTAAACAATTGGACACTGTTCTCCAACATCTCACATAATTCGTCTTGCAATGTCAGCAGAGAGTAAGGTTAAATGACCAAGGAGGCATTAGTCTTATAGTTTGTACAACTGCCGATAATACAAGCTTTGAAGTAAATGACTGCTAACCCACGTAGCCGTATTATACACTAGTAACTGGTGTGGGTTTCTCTCAGTCTTCAGCATTCAGTTATTCTTCCTTTTTCCATATACAAATTGGCTTATACAAATTACAAATTTCTGTTGTCACATCAGCCTCTGTCCTGCACTCGATGGATTGCTGGAGCCACAGGAAGCCCCACTGTGGATTAAAAAAAAGATTACTGACACAATCCCATTGCAGGATCGAGGACTTAGTCATTTATAATGTGCCATATTTAGTGCTGTGAATAAAACATGGAAGGTTAAAAATGGCCATCACGTCTTACCAAGAGCCAAGACTAAGAGATAATACAGTTAAAAAAAAGAAAAAGTTTGATTAAAACTGCCAGCCTTCCTTTTGGTATTAGGTGGGTTCCACCGACTGCTGTCTTCTAATTCTGGATAAATTTTCTTTGCTTTTCACATTTTTACACACACATCAAATTCAGTAATGAGTCCTGGATCACTCATGTGCCTGACTGAATTCGTCCGGCACTATCTGCAGTGCAGATTTCGCAACAATTAGCTAGGATGGCCAAGGTGCTAGTACCAAGCTTTCCACACTGTCTGAAAAAGGCTTTGCTCTCAGACAAAGAAACTGCCTTTGAGAAGAGCAAGAGGATTCAATTTCCTGGAAAAGCAAAATACAGGTCAGCACTGCGGCCTGTTTACTAGATCATATGCAGAGCAGGAACCAGGTTGCTGTCTAATTACCTATTTAAATACAGCTTCAATCTGTCTCTACAAAGAAAAACAATTTGCTTATCATTTTTTAACCAGACAGCTTTAATGACAATGTCTTCTTCCTATTGATCAACCCTAATAACTGATTTAAAAACATGTCTTTTATAAGCTACTCGTGTTACCCTAGAATACAAGATTTTTACTCAGTGTAGCTCAGGGAACTCAGAAATATCGGCTGTCCCAGCATTTCTAACAGTCACTCTGACCGAGAATAACCCAAAACCATCCCAAGGAACTCTCTCTGATGAGTCACTTGCTCCTAGTAGACGATGCCTGCAGTCACAAACTTATACTTGCAGTTTAGCAGAGCCTACACTACTGAACAACTCAGAGATAATGATATATGCAGTTTTTATGTCTTTAACTGAGCAGGCATATGAATAAATAACATAAAAAATCATGCTGCTTATTAAGTCAGAAAGTAACAGCAACAGCCTCAAAAAGACAACTTGATGCAAATGCCAGAGCAATTTAGATATAGTCAGTTGAAATCCGTCACGTCTTCAAAGACTACCAGTCCTTCAGAGGAAAAACTGCTGTGTCCTGCAAGCTGTTATTCACAGACCAGCAAGAGCTGAAGATGCGCGGATACTTCTGCCAGCTCTACAATACCTGGAAGTCCACCTCCGTTGGCCCCGGTGGACACCGCCACTTTGGTGAATCAATACGGCAATGTTCACATGCCCCAGCTTCAGAGTTTGAAGGAGTGTTTGCTCCCCCTAGAGCAGGAAGCATTTACTGCACGCCTAAATGTGGGCGATAATTCACGTAAACCCACGCCGGGCTCAGGAGATGGTCAGGCTTCCCGGCATTGATATAACTTTTTGGTCTCCGCTACCCGTGTTAGACAGCAGATGTGGTTCCACATCTGTATTTACTCTTGTCCCATATGCCCCTGCCTATATGGAAGCTTTATTGCTTTCAGTTGTTACAAGGAAATCCTGGGCACGTTGCTCCATTTCTAACAGTGTGCGGCAACACTTTTAGAGACAAATCTTTTTTAAAGACCTGCCAGCTACCTGATGTTTTGAGTCCTTATTGACTCAAACGAAGAAAAAGCCTGAAAGAAAGTTAGCAGAAAGAACGTGCATGAAAGGGTCACAGCCCCTTGCCACCTCGTGCAGCAGCTGCTCTCACCTCAGCAAGCCACAAGCTGGTTCTGTTCTTTCGCTTTTCTAATCAGCTTTTCCCTTTGATTATTCTGAGATTATTTAGCATATGAGAAACTGAACAACTGAAGAAATATGAAGCAATGATTCTGATTTTGGCAAAGGTGCCCTGAGAAAATCTCACTTTTCTTGCCTTACCACTGAGAAGCCTCACAGTCAAAAATCAGCTAGGCAGAGCATTTTCAGTCTTACAGCTCCAACTTCAGAGACAGACACCTTCACTTCGAGGTTCCCTTATTTTCTTCTGCACATGATGAAAAATATGCATGGGGTGTCTGACCTTCGTGTTATTGGAACAATCTGATGGCGGCTCAGCCGCTGGCTCTGGGACTCGGGGATGAGAGAGGCACGGCTGCAACAGCGCTCAGTGTGAGCTCTGGGGGCCACCACGGCTGCAAAAGTCAGTGCGTGGCTCTCGCGGATTTCAGAGAATTGCGGAACGCAGCACTGACACGCCTTCGCTGCATTCAATCCTCCGCTTTAGTTTCCCGTAGGGAAAAGCACCAGGACACGGCCCCGGAGAGCTGCAGCCCTGGCCGCGCACGGCAGAGGAGAGCGGAGCTTCCTCCCTCCCGCCGTCCCTGCCCTTCCCACGGGGCTGCACGGCCTCCTCGAGGCACCCGGCCGCCTCCCACCGGGTTTGGCCGGGAAATACCCCCGGGCGGCGGCGGACAGGCGGCAGCTGCGGGTCCCGGCGCCGCGCGGGGC
This sequence comes from Chauna torquata, assembly GCA_013399475.1. Classification (NCBI taxonomy): domain Eukaryota; kingdom Metazoa; phylum Chordata; class Aves; order Anseriformes; family Anhimidae; genus Chauna; species Chauna torquata. The sequence goes on from VXAL01004929.1 coordinate 37,661, forward strand.
TGCCCGCGCAGGCCGCGCTCGGGCCCTACCTTTGAGGAGGCGGCGGAAGGTCTCCTGGCCTACGTCCTGCACGCCCCGCGCCATCGCCTCCACCTCGGCCGGCACTCGC
>VXAL01004929.1:38222-81106 GCA_013399475.1 Chauna torquata
TCGCTCCCCCCCCCCAACCCCCGGCTGGGGCCCTGCGGGGGCCCGGCGTGACCCCCGCGGCTGCGTGTGCCGGAGGGAGCCGCTCCCACCCGGCGGGGCGGTGCGCGGGCCGGTAACCTGCCGCTGCTGGGCAGCGCGAGCGTGGTCGCTTCCCGGGCGTGTTCCTTCTTCCCGAATTGCTTAAAACGCCGTCCTGAGCGCTGTGGGGTGGGTGGCTAGAGAGTGCTGCGTGTATAACAATGAAAAGCAGTGCAGGTGCGGACACCAGGCGAGCCTGCAGAGGTTCAGAGTGAGTCAGGCGGCTTGGTGACTGCACCAGTTCCTGCAGAGCGTTTCCATCCCATGCTGCTAATTAAGGGCAAATCCATCAGTCTGTAATTTGTAGAAAAGGCCTATTCTAAAAATGCTGATGCAGCTCTACAAAGAAATGCCAGCTGTGCTTATAAAACAAAAACCAAACAGTCCTGCTTACCTAAGAACCTAACTCTGCATCTATATGTGCACAGAACTAAACTTGAGTATAGCAGCAGCTTTTATGAGAACAATCCGTGAGACTTCAGCCTTCAGCATACGTATGGGGTGGTTTTAGTTTCTGTTCCAGAACTGCAGAATACTTTTACTGGTTATTAGGGTTTCTACTCCACCATAATGAAGAGCGAATAATAAGGTGATCTCTCAACTGAATTTGTATGAAATGATGGCAATTACACTTCAAAAATGTTCTTCAGTGCTCTTAGTTAAGGGTTCTTAAATGATCCAACATGAGAAACATTGATCAAATATGATACGTTATCGCGATCTAGTTAGCGTATCCTAAGGTAGTGACGGGAACAGTAAAATGCTTGGTGTTCGTAGTGTATCTGTAAGACTGATTAAATGCAAGTTTGGTGAGTATCACACATTTGTATGTTTCTCTTTATGCTGCCTTCACTTCCTGGGTGCTTTCTTCAGGCTTGCTCATTTTACAAACCCAGGTACCAAAGGCATCTTCAGCGGGTATTTCGTTTGGGTGGGCACCGACAGGCCCAGCCCCGCAGTGGTTAAGCTGTTGCAGATGCACTGCACAATCTGTGGTGCTCGCCAAGGCTCTCCGTTTTTTAAAGTCACAGGTAATTGTAATGTAGTTCCCACTTCTTTCCAACCCAGTCCGTCCCAGCAAGTCCAGCAGGCTCCGCTGTGTGTGAGGAGAGGGCTGGCTGCCTGCACCTGCAGTGATGCTGCCTACGTACCTGGTGTACGCGCGTAGTTGGTTGGTGGTAGAGCCCCAGTACTTCACCCTGTGTTTTGGTAGGCCTAGAAACTTTGTCTGCTCTACCTTTCCTTTCATCAGTATTTCATGAATATTGAAACTAGTGATGTTCAGAATCACGCTGTGTCACCTCTCTCATATTCTGCTACATACTGGTTGATTGCCCTGCCCACAGAAGTCTGTACCGCTAAAACATAGCACGCAGATAAGGGGTGCAGAAAGGGAGAGCAGCATGTCGTGAAACTGCTAAAAGAAAAGGTTCTGAGATGTCTTCAACGTTGGATAGACTCACTGCTGGCCAAATAGATGGGGAGTGAGTCCATCACAAATAGCCAACCAGGTATGGAGCTTAAATGAGAACCAGCCTTTCTGGGTGATGGCACTGCTCAGCGTTTGCAGTTGGATAGAGGAGCATTTTTCTAGTTAGCCAGATTGAAGTGGATGGACTGATGGAAAGGGGAATTCATTGCATGGGTTTGCGTGTTGAATTTTGGAAGCTCTTTTCAGATTGTTTTGGCCATATTGCAGTGCTGTGCTGACTCATAGTTGTCTCGACCTAGTTTTCACCAATATGTAAAATAAATCCAGATATGGAGACTGGTTTCATGAGCTTGTTAAATTCTGGCTTACTCTTAGAAAACCTGTTCTGTGAAATCTGAGTCCTCAGTTGTTTTACTTTAGCAACAGCGTTAACTAGCTCTTTAAATGAAATTATGAGGAAAAAAGTGTTTAGTTTTGGCATAGCAGCATTTTCACCCAGGTCAGGATCCCATCTTGCACTGTCTCATTCCAACAGCGTGTCCGATATTTTTGGCATTCATAGCTGAAAACTGAATAATGGAGCCTTGGGTATATCCATGTTGGGTTTCCCTATTAAGAATTAGTTTTGTGTGGGATTATCATCCTGGAATTACTTTATGACTCCTATTTGGAATGTAGATTAGCGAGTATTGTACTATCCTGAAGTCCAATTAATTTACTTATTTCAATTTATATAGAAGTTATAGGAAATTTTATTTTTAGTTTAGTGTATTCAAAAAAAAAAAGGCAAAAATTTACATACTACAGGAAACATCACTCTGGGATAGAAAGTGTTAATATGTTGCAATAAAGATATAAATACACTGTATATGGATTTTTGCCTAGCAGTTTTTAATGTTGAATACCTGTTGGTGGTGTTTATGGACATTTTGAAAGTATTTAAAAACAGAATGCTTCCATTTAAGTAGTTGTAACTTATTTCAATAAAAATCGGTGTATTAATGTTACTGACAAGCAAAGTGGAGATAATATTTCGAGGCTTAAAAGAACTAAGCATTTCTCAGGACACGATGCCAATACGTTTGCTACTTTCTATTTGTTTCGTCCTGTTTTGCAGGTGGAACTTGACTTCTTGTGGAACCAGTGTAGCCAGCTCAGAGTGCAGTGAGGAGCTGTTCTCTTCAGTTTCAGTTGGTGACCAAGATGACTGCTATTCTCTGTTGGATGACCAGGAGTTCACCTCTTTCGATTTGTTCCCTGAGGGCAGTGTCTGCAGTGATGTTTCTTCCTCTATCAGCACATACTGGGATTGGTCAGACAGCGAGTTTGAATGGCAGGTAAACTATTTCCACTGTAAATGTAAAACTTTGTATAGACTGTTAAGTGCTGGGTTTAGCTTTAATTGAAAAATCCTCTGCATTTTTTTTTTTTCTTGATAACTGCTGAAACCTAGGATTCAGATACCTGAATCTGCAGCAATAAGGAAAATGTTTTGTTCTGTTTTATTCCAGAGTACTTAGTCTGAAGGTTGGCTCCTCCAAGAGGGGTGGTTACATATTGTGGGTGCTTGGTTCTTGTGGTCAATGTGTATTTGTAGCTGTAAGCTTAGGTCCTGTGTCTTGAGGACCTGCCCTGCTAATGAAATCTGGTTGTAGGTGTCTGCTTCCGGTGATTTGGTCGTATTAAGTCTTCTGTGGAAATGGAGCTGGCAGCTAGATAAAGCGTAGAAGCTCTTGCTATAGCCTATTTCCATTTTTTTGGTGCCAGTAAGAGTACAGAGCTCACTTTGTCTCCCCTGGATGGGAAAAGTGTGAAGGTGAATCTTCATACTGCTTTCATCCTAGTCTGTACAGGTTGTGGTCCTGGTCAGGCATCTCCAGTTTGTGTCTTACTACTTTGTTTAGCAGTCTTTTAATGACATGCAAATGTTCTTATACATTATAGACTTAAATCTTTTTATTGTATAGACTTAAATCAACTTTTAACATATACGTAACTTTGAAATAGGAAATATGCTTCAGAATATACTGAAGAATACTTTTAAATTTTGTCACAAAACTTAGAGCATATGCAGAATCTTGTAAATGCAGCATAAGGACTGAGAATACAGATTTCCAGAAAGCACAAATTCTGTTCTGGAAGATGCAGCTAAACTTAAGATAACATAGACTGAATTTTGCTCTGAATTTCTTACTGTTTTAGTCTATCTGCTAGTCTCTGTATGTAGTCTTTGAAATTACAAGTGCATTTGTATAATGCAGCCTGTAGGAGCAACTCGGATTGGATCCCGATGATTCAGTGCTTCACTGAGTTGTGAAATTTTAATTGCCTGATAAACTGGGGGATTATTTTGAAAAGAAGCAATTTCCCATATCTTAGTTAGCTGACAGCATGTTTGATTAGTAACTAGGTTTTTTTAAACAAGCATTTCTTAAGAGACATACTTGATTCAACGTGTAGAATTTTGAAAGCTTTTTGTAGCTTGTTAGTGTTATCTGGCAGAATCTGAGCATGAGTAATCCAACTGTCACACTTTTAACTGGAAGTGCATTCAGAAATTACGTGTCAGTTGCACAAATGAAGTTAGGTAAAGTTCTGCAGTTGCTTCCAAGAAAATGACAGCAATTTTAATTCAATTGCGTTGTATAATTATGGGATGTAGTATAAATTACAGACCTACTCTGAAATGATCTTTCCTAAACTAAAATTATGCTTAAGAATGGGAGGTTTAGATTTAGCTTTAGAATGTAATGGACAATCTACACTGATGGAGAAGGGAAATAGTGAAATGCCACATCATTCTGCTGTTTCTTTAAATGTAAATTTTTAAAAAAGAGGATTATGAGTAGAGAATAGTGTGATTTGAGTTTGCGCTTGCAGTTTGTTGGAAGATTAAAACAAATACTGGAGGGTTTTGATGAATTATTAGGAAATTGTTAGAGTATATAGATAAGCAATGCTTTGCTAATTTGATAGTATGTTTTGAATTGTTAAGTGTTGGAATGACTTTAAATGTGCCTACTGTATTCTAAGGCTTTGTTCTTTCTCTTGCATATTACTAGTTGCCTGGCAGTGACGTTACAAGTGGGAGTGATGTACTTTCTGATGTTATACCTAGTATTCCAAGCTCTCCATGTCTGCTTCCAAGAAAGAAAAACAAGCATAGGAATCTTGATGAACTTCCATGGAGTGCAATGACAAATGATGAACAGGTGAAATTGATGTTTGTCCTATGTGAGAACTGTAAGATACAGAAGAACTTGTAATAAGTGCCACATCTTAAAAGACGTACGGGTTTCTGTAGGTGTAAATGCAACTATATGCAGTACTATTTGATTCTTGAAATTAAATCTTGTCTTTTGCGTCTGTAATAGGCAGTTTAACATGTACTCAAGCTTTCCTCTTGAGATTTTGAGGATACTCAAAGAGGTGAAAGTCATACGAAATGGGTTATTTGAGAACATTTTATTCTCTTGGTTCTTCTTTTTTTCCTCTAATTCTTTGAGAATCAATAATACTTTAAAAATGACCTACTTTTCTTTGCTAGGTTGAATATATTGAATATTTGAGTCGCAAAGTCAGTACAGAGATGGGCCTTCGAGAGCAACTTGACATTATTAAAATTATTGATCCTACTGCTCAGATCTCACCTACAGATAGTGAATTCATTATTGAACTGAACTGTCTCACAGATGAAAAACTGAAACAGGTGAGTTAAGGTTTGTATATATGCCTTTGGGTTTTTTAAGCCCTCCAGCATCTGGTGTGTCATGCAAAGTCTTAGAGTTGTGATTAATTTTTCTACATAATCATTACGTACAAGGAAATACACTAGAGCACGGTGTTGTCAAGGAGGAAAGTAGTGTTCAAAAGCATATCGTATGCATTAAACTTATATGAAAGACTCTTTGATTGTATAATCTCAGTACATGTTAGAAGTCTGGCAGTCAATTCTGAAATGCTGACGTGTGTAATGAGTTATGCTGTGGGACCAGTACTGCTTATGACAAAGCTTTTTCCATGATCATCAACTGGTTCAGGATATTAATTTGCTAACTGAACATAAACTAGCATTTAAAACTCAAAATGATTGGAAATTGCTGGGGGAGACCATCGATTTAATGTAAGAAGGGATTTAGAACAATACATTTTAAAGGTGTTACAAAATACAGAATATAACAAGAATGATAACCAGTTGGTGTGGTGGATATATGCTACTGCCTTTTTAGCCTGTTATGTTGTGGTGTGTTGTTGGGAAAAGATGCAGAATCCAAACAAGGCTGAACTCCTCTGTGCTTATATACTACTACTATGTATTTGTGATTATGGTGAATGTAAAGATTGAAAAGGGTAAACAGTCACTGTTGTTATGAGCTTGGACTATTTCCTACTTCAAACATTTTGTAAGTATCACCTTGAAGTACTGCTTTTCTTACAGCCACTTTTGTTTGAGTGTATGTAGCAAAATAAAGAGTTTTAATACTTCAGGAGAACAGATGAGCTCAGTTGAACTTGACTGATATTTCTGTTTGGTGTTATTATTATAACTTAGTTGAAATTTGTGGGATGGGTGGGTGGGGGAACAAAACCTTTTTACTTAGTTTTCTTCCTTACACAATGAAGTTGGTATTAACTTAGCTAAGTTAGTTCTCTTGATGACTGTGAGATGGTTTGGGATTTAAGCAGCCACAGCAAAATGGTTTAAAAGACTGACTGAACTGATCCAGTAACTTGATTATTAGTAATAGGAAAACTATGTTTCTTTTCCATGCAAAAGAGTATCTCAGTACAGTATTTATCAGGCTTTTTTTATCGGTAATTCTCCTGCCTCTGTTTTGAAGGTGAGAAACTATATCAAGGAACATGGACCTCGTCAACGATCTGCAAGGGAAAACTGGAAGAGGAGTAGCTACAGTTGTGCAAGTACCAGTGGTGTGAGTGGTGCCAGTGCCAGCAGCAGTAGTGCCAGCATGGTCAGCTCAGCAAGCAGCAGTGGTTCTAGCGTTGCTAACTCTGCGTCAAACTCGAGTGCCAACATAAGTCGAGCACACAGTGATAGTAATTTGTCCACAAGTGCTGCAGAAAGGATCCGGGATTCAAAAGTAAAGTTTCTAGTTATGTACATGTGTATTAAGCTGTGTAACTTGTTATGATTGCTTATGTGATCTTAACTGGGATATTTGTGTTGAAGGAGCGTGGTTAGTAACTGGGGATCTGATGAAGTTATCTAGCTAAATCAATGCTGACTGTCCTCTGGCATGACCGTAACGAATTTAAATTTGTACTCTTATCATTTCTCTTCCAGGTGAAAGCCTGATGTTTGTATGTAGTAGATCTTCTGATCACTTTTGTTTTGAGTAAGGTGAATGGAGGTTGAATAAGGGATTATACATCTAACTTCATTCTTTGAACGAGCACACAGTTTTACCAATAACATTTATTCAGGATTGATCAACCTAATCTAGGCATAATTTCTGGATAGTGAAGACTGTCTTGGTTGTGTAGGCTTTTTGGATCTTCTTCAGTTTATTCTTCCAACGTGTTTCATGAGATTACTTTGTGGGGAGTGACCCACTGAAGCATGTTTCAATTAAAGTAGTACTGTGGCATTTGACCTGTCTCCATAATTCCAATTTCAGGTGTGGAGGAGAGGAGCAGTTCCTGCTTGCTCTTCTTTAGCATGTCAGGTTGGACTTTGGTTCAATTTGCTATTTTAAGACTAACTTTTCCACTGTAATAAAGATTCTTCTGATCAAAGACTCAGCTGTGCAATGTCATGGGGTGATGTTGTGCCGTGTAACTGAGACATGGTAAACGTTCCTGATGCAGAATTTGTGTACTAATCTTAAGAAAAACAGGGGGAAAAAAAAAGTGAATCAAGCTATAACAGGCATTTATTTTAATGGTAAATATGATTTTGGATGAATGTTTGCACCACCACCTGAGAATTCATTTTAGTTATTTTTCAGAGCAGACCTTAATTTAGGGGTTAACATATTTGCCAACTTTAAAGGTGGTTTCCAACATACCAAACAAAATCTTATTTTGGTTTATTTTCTCTGTTTTGACAGAAACGTTCCAAGCAACGGAAACTACAGCAAAAGGCCTTACGCAAGAGACAGCTGAAAGAACAAAGACAAGCTCGTAAGGAAAGACTGAGCGGATTATTTCTTAATGAAGAAGTACTTTCTTTGAAAGTGACTGAGGAGGACCACGAAGGAGATGTGGATGTTTTAATGTGACAGGGGTGAAATTATCAGTGTTCTTTCTAAGCCTTAAATGTATTATTCTTATTGTTTACATATATTTCTTGACCAAACTTTGATTAACGTTAACAATATAAACCAGATTTTTTTCTCAAATGTAATTTTGGTAAGACATTCTAAGAATTGAGTAACTTCAGCTTTTTGAGACTGATTTTGCAATTAAGACTTCAGAAACTTAATTGACTTCTGAAAAGCTGCTGAATAGATACAATTTTTTAAGGAAAATTGAATTTGTCTAACATGTTACTTGCAAGACATAAGTCTGGGGATGCTTTTGGATGACACTAAGTATGCAGTACTATGCTTCAGCTCTTTTGTTTTCACCTAGCTAGAGTTAATATTACACTTGGCTTGTTTTGCCTCTTCCTTTCCTGTTTAGAAGGAAGACTGTTTAGCATGAAGTAAAAACCCTTTAATTCTATAAGGCTTTCTTCAGTCTTTCTCTTGGATCATACAAAATCAAAATACTGTGATAAATCCCGTTTCTAGAAGTTGCAATTTAACTCATATTGCATAGAAAGCAAGAAGCAGGACTTCTAATGCAGAAAATCTATATACACAAATAATACCCAATGATACAGTTCTTTAGGAAGCAATTAGAGTTTTAAAAAAAAAAATAATTTGCAAACTTAGTCTTTAGAAAGTTATTTTGCTGCTCGGTATCTTATAGTCTGATCATTAGTAAAGGTTGACCAGTACATCCCTAGTATTGCTGTAAAGATTTGAATAAAACATCTTTATGCGTTCCATAAAGCTGTCTAGGACGCTACTTACAAGAGTTAAAAATGCTACTGGAAACAGAAGTGCAAACAAGTGGCACGCAACTTTGGTGGCTTTTTTTTCCCTGGAATTATATCTAAATTGATTCATGTTGTAGGCAAGAGAACTTAATGCAGCTATGTCTTTTAATTAAATGTTTACTCCCTTTACCACCCAGCTGAGGATGGGTCTTCCATGTGGGTTGTCACACTGCTATTAATGTGTTTCAGAATCCTGCTTTTGTTGTCTATGTACTTCTAAAGCATCTCTTGCTTAAAAAAAAAAAAGGTGAAATTGTGATTTTCAGGTAGGGAGGTAAAAGTGGTAGTTTTATCCTGTTTCCTAATCATGACAATCTGTAGAGTGACTTCTGTCTTTTTCTTGCAACTGCTTGTGACAGAACTCCTTCCCCCCACACCCAAGATAAAATTGATGGTTCTAAATTTCAGTGTGAAGCTTAAGGAGTTATGGAAGTATTTTCTAGTTCTGAGTTGAGGAAGGTGTATTTTTTTATTATCCTGATGCTTTACTACTTTCATTTTGCTCTCATGAATTAAGGAGTTTGGCAATTTAGTATAGTCGCAGGTGCCTGTAAATGCAGGATATAGCCCAAACCTGCAGAACTGCATGATCCCCTTTCTGTAGGTTTGGGACTACTCATGTCCTGCATACACTTATTTGCCATGACAGCTGAAGTATATTTATTTCAGAGGTGGCATTCCATGTAGCCTGAAAATAGAATAACCAGTAAAATATCTGAACAATGGCCTCTGAAAGGGTTTCAGTAAGAAATAAATGAGGTCGATAGTCAAGCTAGTATATGTGAACTAGATCACTCTCGTTGCTGCCAGACTTGGCCATTGATAAAAAGGCTGTGTAGTATAATTTTAAACTCAAATGTTAGCTATCCCGTATCGCCAGTCATTTGGCCACTAACCAGAAGTGACCGTTACCTGTCAGTATTCGCTTGCACTGCGCCATAGCTGGTTGATACCTCTGTTCTTCCTGTAGAAACAATACTAAAAACTTTTTAGCACTGTACAAGTTATAGAGAATTTTGATTGACTTGCATCTGGAGCTTTTTAAATGTCTCGGATGGAAGAAAAAATTGAATTGTCAACTCAGCTAATTTCAGGATACAGTTGTTGCACTCTTGCAACTTACTATGGCGGTAATGGATGAATTTGTCTTGAAACATTTCACTGTGTGTACTGTCACAGTTGAGTATAACCTTTATTTTCCACAGTGACTTTGAAATGTGAATATTTTTTTTCCTGAAGAAAAATGCACATTTAATACTGTAGAGCATTGAAACTCTGAAATTAATTGTGAGAAAGCTGCAATACCTCAGGATGGCGGAGCATGAAAGTGTTGTTTTATTCTGTTTTAGTAGCTCTTCAGAGTTTAAATTCCTCAGGCTTTGTTGAGAGAAGATCCCCTCATTTTTATGAAATGAGGAAGCATAGTATTTCCATCTTGACCTTAGTGTAAACATGTAAGTATAAATTAATCCAAATGACTAAATGGTTCAAATTACTCACCTGTTGTATTGGAGGAAAGTTCCTGGGTGCCACAGTAGCTGATTGGGGTAGGTCATCTCCAGTGGGGTACTTCAGTCATTTGTATGACAGTTAAAAGGATAGAAAAGTGTGGGTTTCCAGGGGTACCATGTTAGTAATTTATAGCTCTATAATCTCGTAGTTCCAGAATGCTTTTAACCTAAGAATTCAAAGCCGTGAATGTTCTGATCAGAACGCAGAATAGCTTCTTGCTTACCTGAACGTCCTCTTTGCTAAGTACCCGGCATCTGAGAGAATCAGACCTGAAATAGCTGTGGGATTCAAACTTCGTCACATTCTTTTTACATGCACTTTTTTTTCTTTCACGTCCTTCTTAGTTCTGATGGTACCCTCCTTTTGGGGAGAGGTGAGAGGTGTTTTTGTCAGATTCTGGTCTTTCCTTGCAATATGCTGTATGCTTAAAATTTGTATTGGATACCTGTGGCATTAGTCAGTTGGAATTTTAGTTAAACCTTGTCTTGCTGATTCAAGTGTAAGCCATTGTGGCTACTGCTTTGTTTTACAGGAGGCTATCTATGGCTCGCTGGGTTCAGATAGCTGCAAAACAGCGTCTGCTAAAATTCAGCATTCTTTGTACTGCTTTTTCAAAAAAGAAAGAATCGGATCTCTACTTTTTATTCATTGATGGAAAATGTCAAGCTTAAAAGCAAAATAGAGACACACAGGAAAAAGCTAGTAGTTGTATGGCTCCATGGTACTGAAGCTGTGTATCTAGGTGCTTTGTACCCACTGTAATATGAATGTAATCTGTTTACACTCTGTAACATTAATGGTTTGCTTCCATCATAATTTTTTCTCTAAAAAGGCTTAGAAGGAGCACTGAAAGTCTGGTTGCAATAGGACTGTAAACAATAGAGAACATTCTTTTCTAATATGATTTTAAATATGAGGAAGAAAGCTAGCTGCCTGACAAACCTGTCTAATTTGTGTGTGTATCTAATGTCACCCTTTGTCTCTGTTAAGGCATTAACTGTTTTTCTCTATCTGGGAAACTGATTAAAGGATGGTTATAGTATGCTCAGTATGGGTGCTTACTAGGAAGAGCAAGCAAGGTCTTTGCAAGGCTTTCCTGGGATTAACTTTTAGTTCTCATATTGTGGTTTGAAACCTATGAAGATCATTCTCTGGGAGGGAGTAGGGGGAAGAAAAAAAACTGTTTGAATTCATTCATATGCATTTACATCAGAGTACATATAAGGTATAGAAGCATATAAAATGGCAATATTTACTATTCATCTATGCTGAATGGCCTAAAGCCATTTCTTTTCTCTTAACACTCTTTGAGCTTTGAAATCAGTTGATGCATTGGTTTATAAATATTAATAAACCTGACTGTTTTGGGGGCTCTTGAAGTTCATTCTTATAAGCCAGCTTTTCATGGCCAATGTTGTTAGGTTTATTGGTTTAAAGTTCTTTAGTTTATGGATCTTGCTGTTCTTGGGCATAGAAACAACCTGGTCAACATGCAATTTTGCATTTAAGGATTGCAAAATTAACTTATCTACCAAGTGCAAATGTTAATAGTCAAAATAGACAAGCTTTGAATATTATTAATTCTGATTAATCATACCAGCATTCTCTCTCGTCTGGCTAACTTTAAAATATTTCCAAATTACAAATAAATTTCTCAAAAAAAAAAAAAAAAAAAGAAAAATGGTGAAGCTTGAATATAGTTCATAACCAAAGCAAGGAGAAAGTGGTGGTTTTTTGGGTTTTTTTTGGGAGGGGTGGAGGGTGTAGATAGAATATATGGTACTGCTTAAATTGAGGCTTTTTTTTCCAGGTTTTCCACTAATTGTATGGCTAAAATGCACTTTTGTATAGAAAACTGTCCTATGTACATTCTGTATCTGCTTTCCACAATGTTTATAGAGATTTTTCTGAAGTTGTGAAGGATTTACTAATAGCTGCCATGCTGGTGACTGGTGCTGTTTACTTTTCATTGTGTTTGAAAATAGTCATGTGCATATTGGAGTACAGGCTGGAATTAAACTGATGACATAGCAAAGATATTCTCATGAAACTGTGGTATCTTGTTCAGAGCAGGGTTGTTCATACATAGGGCTTGTATACTCACTGGTCAGGCAGAAGGTGCAAGTTAACAAAGCACAAACTGTTCTTTGTGACAGAAGGCAAACCAATCCCTCCTTAACTAGTGTAGTTACCCACAAAACCTGATAAGAATTGTTTCTTAGGAAAAAAATTACAGATGATATAACCCAAGATCTTGTACTAAAAACTGTCCTTTGTTACTGATTTCTGTGCCAGAGGTTTTTTTTTTTTTTTTTTAAATAAATGTATATGCTGTATATTATTTAGCTGTGGGCCTGGGCATAGGAAGTCTGATCACTTTTGTTGTCAGCAATAACTGGATTTTCTTCTGCTGTCACCCTCGCTATCTATAGTCATCAGGCCATCACCTGTCCTATAACGTTTAAAATCCGCAACGGGACTTTCTTACAAGCTTATAACCTACCATGCTCTTACAGTTCATCATGCAGATGCCTATGTGTGACTGTATTGTAAATCCAGTTCTCATTTGCTACAGCAGAAGCAAGTGTGGTCAGGGATTCCAGAAGCTGCAGCGTTGCACACCAGGACATGCAGGACATGGCAGGGGCTTTGCAATAACCAGTGTTTGAGTAGGCTACAGTGAGGATGCTCTTGCCAGCCTGTATATTCTGTGTTGTCCCTGAACGTGCTTTCAAATTCTCTGCCTTCTGCAACGTTGAAGTTTCAAGTGGAGTAGTATGAAAATTCCTCTCTTCCCTCCCCTGGAATCAAGCAGAAAAATCCTGAAAATGGAAATTGAGTGGTAAGAGGTTAGCTGGCGTAAGGACGTATTCCTCAGTGTTCAGGAAGCTTCCTGCAGCGTCTCAGGGATACAGACTGCCTTGTTCATCCCAGCTAAGGCTCTGATTCTCATCACTTAAGGAAGTTAAAAGTCACCAACTGTTACTGTGCCAGCCTGTTTCTGTACATACCGAGGGGGGGAGGAGGGTAGACGGGGGCAGAAACACTGCATACCACAGCAAGTCTCATCAAACTCTGAGACCTTTAACTTGCGGAGCGTGTGGCTGCAGAATGCAACTGCAGAAGCTATTGCTCTTGCGATGCTTTGCCTTTACTCAACAACCTGCTTGTGCTTTTAGTCTGCTTTCACCCAAAGGTGAGCAACAGTGCAAAGTATTTTGCAGCAAAATAAATTGAAACGTTCCCAAGGTCGTTGACCCTTTGTGGTGGTCACTGGTAGTTTATTGCTGTGTGGACGGCACCTAGAAGCTGCACAGAAGTTGTTGTGTTTTCTGAACCGCAGGGTCTCACTGAGCTGCCGCGCTGCGGTCTTTGCGCTGTCCCAGGAAGTCGTGTCGCGGCAGTTTGCTCCTCAGCCGTGCCGCTGCTACCTCAGCCGTGGTACTTCCTGGCCTGGCTGTCAGGTGAGGTCGTGTGGTCACTCTCATTATGACTACTTAAAGCATTTCTTCATTTATCCTTCTCTCAAGTGCAGCAGGTTTCACTGCCAGGAGTCTCGCTTGATGGCCAAACAGTATTTGGGCACAAGCTGAGCCAAAAATTCCGCTTTAGCAAAGTAAATAAATTGATAAACTTCCTTTACTAAATTGGAAGATGGCATTGGATATGATCTTGCCATCCTCAGCCTTCTTCTACTACTGGCCTGAACTATACACTTTATCCAAACAGTTCCCAGTACAGTAGCAGTCATAATTTGGTTCCCTGAGATCCTTTGCACGTGATCCTTAGCATCCTGTGTCCTACTGGATAGAAAACTTTTTTCACCCCCTTCCAGAACATTCATCCCTTCTTAATAGTTTTGCTGGTGCCGAGATGGAATTTAAATGCAAATCGACGTTTCTGATCTGAGAACCCATTTCTGCTCTTCTGCACGTGCTGCCATGGCTTGCACTGGCAGCATCACGTGTGTGAACACTTGCATTTCTCCGGAGGCAGACTACTTTCCTGGAGCTAACGTGTGATAACTTATCTCGGCTGCAGAGTCTTTCCAGCGCTACTTCAGTTGAAGTACCTGCTGTATTGCTAGGAAGTTTCTCTGGGAGAAAGGAGATTTTTGGCTGTAGCTGACAATCTGGAGTTGGACAATCTGGAGCTGGACTAGCAACTTGATTCGAAGAGATCACTAACTCACCCACGCGTGTTTCCACTAGAGGGAGCACTGTAGACATCTTGCTTGCTTTTGAGACTACAGCTGCCAGCGTTGCTTTGCTACAAATGCTTTTTTCTTTTTTTTATGTCCTGTTAACAAATACTAGGGGGATTAACTTCTATTCTTACGCTGTTTTGTAGGAGGAATGTGTCTGTTAAGAGTTTTATAATAAAAAGATCTCCAGTCACTAGGGAAACAGATCACTGGGCAGGAAGGTGATTGCTGCTTCCTGCCTGGAACTGCTTATTGCAATTGAAAGATGGAAGTATTTTCCTGTTTTAGTGTTAATTTTTGTATGCATGCAGTATCGCTGCTCTAAACTTTCTGATTTGTTTCACATTCAGCCTTCCTCAGTGTGGGCTATGAATTTTGTAGCTGAACATACTAGGTGCTGATAGAAAATGAGCAGTCAGCTCTTAATGCGCTGAGTCTCATAATGTAGATACCTGTGTGTCGCTGGGAGGCAGGGGGGAGAAGACATAGCTTGACTGCCTTTATTTTTCAGAATAATACCTTCTGAACAGGGCTTTGGGGCTTCCTTTGGAGCAGAGGGAAGTGCTGCTTCAGCTAGAGCTGTTCTGTAGTGAAGCCCTCATTCTTTTTCTCTATTTGTCTGACAATTATCGTTAGCTTTAAAAAGCTTACTAATGCGTATTACAACTGCAGAGAACACGTGAGGAGTTCTCCTTGGAATCTCAGGTTCCTCCTTAGAAGCCAAGCTTTATTGGTCCTGTACAGAAGCACTTACAAGCGCAGGTCTTTCTCCTGGTTGCTACAGCATGACCTTGCACAAAGGGGATGCTTCTGATCATATCAGCTAGTTAAATGCTGTCATCTGAGTTTAATGACTTTAATGTGCTGCATTGTACCAGTATATCTTCAAAAGCCGAGGTGCCTCACGTCTAGCAGCGGTGTGCTGCTTCTGCTGTGGGACAGTTGATGTGGCTTGCTGCCCAAATGCACTTTTCCTTTGAAAATGGGGAACTGATCTGAAGGGTTCTTAGTTCCGCAATGACCACAGTGTAAAGTTTCTTGTGAATGTGTTGCTTATTCCTCCTTGTTGACGGCTTGCACGTGGGGAAAACTACAGAGCAAATGGTCTGAAAGCTGAGATGCCAAGTTCCAAATAGCACTTCAACATCTGTACAGAAGCCTGTCTGTAATGTGGCTACTGTGAAGGCTTCCTTCTCGGGCTCTCGGTAGCAGATTTGTGTCATTCATTCTAGAATTTCTCCCCTAGGGAAAATATGTGCCCAACTAATCTTGAAAGGAAGGAGTAAACTTTAAAGCTTTTTACTCTGCAATCATCATTTAAAAGTATGACATATAGCTCTTAACGTCTGCATAGCTGTCCTGTTTTTCTTGTCACCTGGTTCCCTTCTATACTTCCTGAAAACGATAAAGAGCAAGGACAGCATGGCAGTCATGAAGACTGCATAGGAGTTACTGAAAAGATGCTTTTAATTCATCATAGACCCTAGTTAATTAGGTAATTCTCATTTCTTGGTATTTGTTTCCGTTCTTAGGTAGTTAAAAGGCCGTTGACTTAGTCCCTGCTTTCTTTGTTCAGTGTAGAAATGAATTAGTCACAGGGTTTTGTTTCACCCTCTGTTCCTGTTGGTGTGTAGAGGGAACAAAGGCAGAGCTGAGACAAGTTCCTTTTAACAGCTGGTTAACTTCCATGAGTGGTAACTTCTGTTGGACGTGGTTCAGATCACTTTGTAGATTTGATGTCTCCTGCCCTCAAGAGACACCTGAAGTTGTAATGTATCAATTACTATCTTAAGGCGCATCGGCAGTAAGCAAGAGCTGTTAATGACAGGCGTATTCTTTGAGCCATAAATGTTCCACGTGCAGGACCGTTTTGTGCATGTCCGAGAACCTTGTACTCGACCTCTTTCCTAAGCCAGAGCACAGCGTTATGTTCATCGGCTGGTACTTTCTGGCAAGAGCAGCAGGAGCTACTTGGCAATTACTGCAGGTTATTTTGGCTTAGAACCTCACAACTCTTGGATGGTTCCGCTTGGCATCTCCTCTCTGTGTTCCTAGAACGTAGAGCAGCTTGGGGTCTTTGCCACTATGTCGCTTCATTAACGCTGCTATGCTGCGGAGAATCTAACTGCAGTCTTGGTGTAAACTTTGTGCTTTCCAGATGACTATGTGATTCCTAGTGTTGCAAGTATTGCTGATCAGGGCAAAAAGTGTGTGCGTGTGTGTGTGTGTGTTTGTGTGTGTGTGTGTGTTACGAGGATTAAAAACTTGTGAATTATTGTGCTTGACTCTATCATTTAACAATACAGTCACAAGTATGTGTCTATCCAACTAATGATTCCCTTCTGAAAGCAAAACTGATCGCTAAATTTGATCAAATTGTAATGTATTTATTTAATGTTCTTTAAATCATATTTGATATTCAGCCAGCTCTGCTTTGAAATAATCCCTCTCTGGTAGTACAGGGTTCCAGAACCTATCGTGTCTGAGATTGGTACAATCTTTTGCCTCGGAAAATTACCCATTGTAAGTTGGAAATGATCACTCCACAAACAATTCATATTGACAAATTTAGTGCGCAGATAGATGCGTTAGTGTATGCAAGTATTTAATTTCATTAAATTCAAGATGAGGAAAAAGTGCCGTGGTGCTAGCAAGTCTTTATGAAATCTGAAAGAATATTTTTTTCTCTGTTTAATAGTTAATAAGGTGAATTTATTTACCAAATAGAAAGTATTCACAGTGCATGTGTGACTTATAAACATGTCGCTCAACAAATCCATGCACTTCCTCCTGAAACAATTTAGGTCATAAAACTGTTTGTAGAAGTTACAAATGTTAGTCAACCGAAAATGAAGCAGTCTAAAATCTTAGTACAAACCCATTTGTGGACTGATAAACCCATTTGCAGACTGATAAAATGAGTGTAATTTATGGTCTAGATACCATATTGGCATATGTATTAAAATTCTGGAATATGTCTATTTTTCTTAGTATTGCATTAGCTGTAATTTCTATGTAATGCTTCAATTCATTTATATATTTGCACAATACACTATCAGATAAAAAAAGTGCCAAAATGTGTATAAGGAGGTCATCACTTTAGCTTAATTGCGCACAAATTTCCTGCGGACTCTGATGCTTAAGACCAATAACGAGACTGCTACAGCTAGAATAAACGCATTAGCCTATAAATTTAGAGCTTCTACCTACTTTGCGAAGGGAGAATCATCTCTAAATGAGCCTAGTAACATTGATTTGTGATTAATCATTTTACTTAGTGACTCATCTATGATCACAGTACAACAAAAATGTCATGTTTGCTTAGTGACATTAACTCCATTTATCTTCTCTGCATTCGGAGAATTGCCTTGTTGTCAATGTGGGGCTGGGAATACAGCTGAACAGTACTGTTGTTAAAGGACTTCACAATGTCCGTTTACCTAAAGCACAGTTTAGACAAAAAAGGAGAAAAAAAAAAATAAATGGAGATACAAGATCATTACTGTAAATGTTTTGACTTGACCAAAAACAATTTAACCCTGAAAATAACTATTATTCTAGTTGCTTCTGACTTTTTAAAGACTGTCTCTGCAAGTTAACAATACTCTTAATTCCACTTTTGAGACTATTTTGCTTTACATTTTGCAAAGTGAATCCAACCATTGCCCAGTACTAGAATGCTTTAGTTCGCCATGATGTCACTGCATTTCTAGTTGGATGCCATCAGAATGGTTTTCTAAAAACGCACTGCCAAAGAGTGTTTATGGAAAGTGATATTCATTCTCTTTAAGGACTTTTCTGAATGGCTTTATGTTAAGAAACATGGTAAGCCCTTCATACATGCATGCACCAGAGTAAAAAATCCTAAAAAAGAGCTATACTGTTCTTTGCTACGACTTGCATTGCTCAAAAACAGAGATCAACACGTTAAGAATTTTTTTATAGCATCCCTTATTCACCAATGTCATAATGGCAAGGATCTGCCTCCCTGGTCCAGCAAATAGAGCACTAGGTCTGGAAAGGAGATGCCTGATGTCTCATGGCTCGTGTCATGCTCCTTTGCCTTACCTGTTGGCAGTGTGCTTTGTTGCTATTCCTCTTCTACTGTTCAGCTGTTGTGTTCAAAGTGAAGCCTCTTTCTTCAGACATCTCTATACAGCACTCAGCATTGTGGCACCAAGCTCTTAACCAGAGCCTCTCCTTGTTGCCCAAGAAAAGACTGAAGGTGAAGGTGAGTTGCACTTGTACTGTCTTGTGGAATAATAGAAATGCTCGCTATGAACATGCCTGCAGAAGGATGGGGTTCTTAAGAACACCTCATAAAGGTTTCCCAGTGAAACAAAACTTGTAACAGTTGGATGATTTCTCCTATAATAATTGGATGTTGTGTTTCATGACAGAAGTCCAGAAAGGTTTTGCTTGGGTAAATATGCCCTGATTAGGTAATACTAATTGTTCTTCAAATATTGGGGAAATAGCTTAATTATAGACTATAGATATTTTGGTGCCACGTAGTAGAGCAGACAGAAGGCGCAGTATAGTTCATGTTTTCTGACATGTAGAAAATATCAAAACCAAGTAACAGACTGCATAGTACGGGGCAGTAGTGAAAAGAAAAGAACTGTAGCTACTTGATAGACAAAGATTCCTGATTTTGTTTGGGGCTCTAGAGAGACATTCTTAGCAAAACAGAAGCTGGCGTATGCAGAGTAAGCCATCTCTGTAATTGAAAAGGATAAGTTATAAACAGTGATGTAGCTAGATGCTGTTTTATCCAAAACAATATTTTTGCTCATCTGTGTATGTTGGTAAGGTGATAAAAGGATTCATTTTGAATATCAGATCATAGAATCATGCAAGAAGGAAAGATAGGTCTGTGAAGAAAAAACTCAGGGGAGACTTTGATTTAAAGAGCAACGTGTACACCCACAACGTTTAGTAAGGATGAAAAATTCACACCTGCCTTGTGCCTACTCAGTGTTTAAAAATTGAATTAGATCTCTGCATCAGGAAATTACTTTAAAAATCACTAATACTTGCAGGCACAGTCTCTGGTTATATAGCTGGTCTCTGGTTATGCATTATGGGGTGTGCTTTCAGGGTTTTTTGTGACTATGGAAGCTGAAAGTGATCTTTAAAGGAAGACACATGCTCCTGCAATTTCATAATGATATCAATGAAGCTTTAATAAAAACACTATCTACAGTGAATGTTTGCAACCTTGGATAATGCATCAGGAGAAGACCATATCAGTGTGATAAATCTTGAATTCAAAACAGAGCCCTAGTTGCTGATTCTGTGGAAGGTCTGTTTTTTTTTCTTTAACTTTACAACTTAAGACTGCCCACCTTCAATGTAGTTTAGCGATGACCAATATGAACATGCTGGAACTGTTTAGATGAAGTAAGCTGAGTCATTCAACCTAATATTCATTTGTTTGACTAAAGCCTCTTTAGAGCCACTTGTGATCTGATGACTAACGTGGCACAAAGATGCTAATGCTCAGTGTGTACATAAATCATTACTTAATTTGGATTTGGAAACCTGAGGCAACAGAATGCTCCATGGAGAAGAAGCTATATTTGTCTCTTTCATCGTGAGCCACCTGTCTCCGGAGACCTGGAATGCATTAGAAAAACGAGCATAATGACTGAACTAAATCTAGGTCTTCTGTTCTAGAAGAAAACAGCAGTTCTTACAAGCAGAAAAGCATGGAAATCCAAGGTCTGTTCTGCTAACTGAGATACGGAAAATTAACTTAAGCAGGGGGGATCTACTCATCTAGGCAGCAGTTTTGCAGTACTGCCAGAAAAATAATTAAAAGTTCAGAGGAATCTGATTTTGAATTTTTGAAGGTGGCCTGGATAAGACTGCTTGAGGAAGAGAAAAAGGAATTTTGCTCCTTATTTAGCTCCGTTTGGTAGGATTCAAGCTTTAAACTCAGAGCTGAAAGCCCCACTTCAGCAGTATTTCAGCCATTCAGAGCTGACTTTTCCTCTTCTTGTCACTGTTATCTTGTTCCTTACATGTGGTTATTTATTAAAGAGCCCTGTCCAACAGGCTGAAATACCATAAAGATTACTATTGATATCACAGCCTAACAGAACTTGTGCAACGGATTCTGTCTTTGTGCTGGTGCAGGGCAATAGACTTGGAACTTCATCAGGGGAAGCTTTGAGATGTTCAATTTATAGACATAAACTGGCAGAGAGCAAGTGTAGGTAAATATTTCATAATGAGATCAGTGAAAGAAGTCCGTCGTCTGAAGCTTTTGTTTGATTTGTGTTACTCAAATGAGGGTGGGTGGGTGTATTTAAGTATGTTGCATGCATAGAGCATCAACGCTACTTCTGTGCCAAAGCTGGTTGGTCCTGTGCTTGTTTCTGCGAGCCTGAGAGATGTTTTTGCTCCAGTTCATAGGGGAGGGAAACTGAAGATGCTGTGAGCTAACCAAGATCCTCCCAAATGTTGAGCAGAACGGGAAGCAGGACCCTTCATCCTTCTTCTGACTTAATTATTTATCTGTTCCTTCTTTAACACTGCAGTACTACCAGACTGGACATTTTCTTCAAGTTGTTCATGTGATCCTGTTGTGTAAAGAGTGTGGTAAATGGGAACCTACAGGCATGTTACCAAATCCTTTTATTTGAGCCGTGTTTGGTATTTACACATACAATGTTGGTACTTCAGTAATACGTTGTTTAACCGAGCAGAAAGCTCTGTCCACCAACTCTCAGTGTTAGTTAGGTTTTCTATTTAGTAAAGCAGGCATTTTAAAAATTATTTTCTTGTAAACATCAGGTGGACTCACTTATTGTTAGAGAAGCATTACTTAAATATTTATGCCAACATGTCTTAGCGTTTGATCTGTCCTAAATGAAATGTTTACTTCATCTTTAAATATATAGCATCTGAACTGTACTGCTTTAGATCTTTATGGAGATACAAATTTGGAAAAGTGATATGCAAAAAAATACAATTTTGAAGGGCAAACAGGAATTATAACATGCTTCAGAGAAATCAAAATCACTTCAATATAAGGATCTTAGCAATGTGCTGTTATTTAGCTTAAAAGCTGGAAAATGAAGTGTAAGGGGCAAGTCAGTATTCTCACAAGGACTTGTTTTACTTTTTGGTATAAAACTTAGAGATTACTTGTCAGCTACATTAGCTTTTAAGGTCTGTTTACAATGAAGGATATATACTTAGGAAGTAGTAGTTCTTTTTCAGGGATAACATTTTAATTTTATTTCAAATATTGAGTGAAAGCAACTCCAAAGAATTTAATACAAAAAACCATTGCTGTGTTCCAGATAGTAATATAAGACTTTTTTTTTTTTAAAAAGTTGCTAATAGCAACTTATGTAGCGAACATAAGTACAGCAATTTGAAAGGACACTGTGGTAATGTGAATTTCTTCAAGTAGTTAAATACTAATGTCTTTCACCACAACATCAATGTCAGCTCTGCTCCCAGTCAAAAAGCGAAGGACAAATGAACTTACCATTTTTATTTGCTTTTTTTGAATAGGAGGTTTTCAGAAAACTGACAGTAGCCAGTCTAGTCTGTAATTTTAACTTGATTTATTTGAATTAGTGAAATCTTCAGTAAATACATCTCAGTATACTTCTTAAATATTTCCCCATAGAGATTAAACTTCCATTTACTTGGACCCCACCAGTGCTCACAGACTTTAATTGCAGTGCCTGACAGATTTCTCGAGAAAGGAAAAGTGATGAAAGAGGAAGAGAAGGTCACCCGTGTGCAGAGCCGTCGCGCTGAGCGGGAGCACTGGCTAGCACGCTTCAGCTGCTAATCTGAATGCCAGGCAAGTGTGTTCCTACAGCAGGAGGCATAGCCGAACCATTTACACTCCAGATTTCTTTTGTGTGTGTTGATCAGGAGGAGTATTTGTCTACTGCTAAAGAACTTGCCTTTCTGTGTGGTGTTCCCGGCTACTTGCTGCTCTGTGTGCGTGTAAGAGTGGCTGCATTCATGTCATTCACCTTAATCTGCATTCAGGGTGGCTGGGTATTGGGAAGAATGTTTAAAGCAAAACCCTAGATAAGGGGTCCCATGTGCAGTGTCAACGGAGCGCAGACCTGTCAGAAGAGCCTGGTGATACTATGGCTAATTGTTAACGTACGTCCTAGAGGCGGAGTTCTACCCCTGCCAAAATCAACGCCAACAGCATAGCTGATTTCAGACGTGATTTTATTTGCCGTCTGCTGCTGGTAACCATGGTATGGCATGTGTGTTCTTAAAGAAGAGTATGTGCCGTTGTCTTGGCTTGAGACCTTTTTGCAAAGGCTGTGGAAGTCGTCAACAGGATTTTTCGTGTCCACAGTGAGGTCTGGACTTGGCAGTATCAAAATGGAAATGAAAAGCCTGTGCTCTGTCCTACTCCTTCATCTCTGACCCCCGCTAGCTCTTTTAAGCCATCCAGGTTGAAATGGCACAGAGAAGGGCACGTGCCCTTCTTGACTGCTGTCATCACTGCTCTCAGAGAGATAATCCCAGTGGGTAAATGTCTTGAAATGACCCAGAAGTACTTGCCAGAGCTCACCTGTAATTCTTTGTTTCCTGCCATCACTGCTTCTGTTGTCCCAGGAATCCCCCCTTTAAAGAAGTACTACCCTGGCCTCCTGGGACTTGCCTGTTCCCTGGTAATCCCAGCAACACAGGTGAAGAAAGTAAGACACACTAAAGATTCCTTTTGAAACAGAAATGAATTGCTTAAGAAACAACTCTTCCAGACTGGAGGCTTCTCTATTAGCATCCCATGCTGCGGTGCCCTCTGGCTTGCTTTTGAGAGGCGTGTTTGCAGACTCCGGCTTCAAGGAGTGAGGAGCAGGCCTTGTGCTAATGTAATCGTCCTTGAGGCGTTGTTGGCTGTGTGTGTCGTCTTGTGCCCTTTTAGTGTTTCTAAGCAAATCTAGGCTTAACTGAGAACATCATTCTCTACCCTGGTAAAGGTTCTGGAAAGTTTGCAAAGGGAAAGAAATGGTCAGTATTTTGAAAGATGTATGTATTTTTGGCTATAATCGGGTAGAATATGGACGTAGCATTATTGGTTCAATTAAATGCATGTCAATAAAAGGCAGTTGTGTGCTACATAAAAGATTCTTTTGTTGAAAACTGGCCTGAGTTACAACTGTTTTAGACACATTAATTTGCTTTGTACATACAGAATGGAGCTGATTGAACAGCATGATTGTCTGACGAGAGCTGAAAAGCAGCACTTGCTGTAGGTAATTTAAATTGAGCCCTATTATCATTTACGGATTTATTCTGCTTAGAATCAATAAGATGAAAAAGGGTCTGAAAGCTTTACGCTAATGCTAATCACTCTTGGGTCAGTAACTCCTTGTGTTTAAGTTATGTATTTCTTCCCTGTATTCACAGAGCTACTTGGAAAGCGAAATATTTAAAATATTTTCCGCTGAAGAGAATCTCCCCTCCTTCTTCACAGAGAGTTCAGCATTGATAAATCTTTTGTTATACTGAAAAAGTTCCCTGAGAGGGAAGTGACACCAACGAAAAGGACAAAAGAGATGCTCTGGAGAGAAGTTCAGCACGAATGCCCTGGAAATTTTGATTTAAAGTAGCATTCATGGTGGCTGATGATTGAACTTGTCCCTAGGACACAGAGTGAAGCCAGGCTGGAGTAGCCACAGTCTTTCCACCTTCTACTAGAGCAACAGTTTTCTTCCTGGGTAATTTATCTTTTTGGGTTAGAGGTATCACTGGACCCAGGAGAGAAGAGAAAAAACGCAAGGGAGGGCAGAACCAAGATGATCTTGGTATAGTGATGCAGTCAAGAGGGAATACAGTGAAAGGAATTCATATGTGTCAAGCAAAAAAAAAAAGGTTCATTACTGGTCAAACAGGACTGAAAATGACAAAAAAAATATCAGTTTGACAAATTGAATTGACTAGTAAGACCTTGATTATTGTCTTTGGGGCTGCAGGAAAGGCACATAGGTGTGCTGTGCTGAAGCGTTGTTTGGCAGACTGGAGGAGAGCTGACAAGTTCCAATGAGGAAGAAGCCTTAACACATCACTCCGAGCAAGGAGCTGTGCTGCAGTTCCCAGTCCTCCAGACTTGCTTTGTTCCTGTTGAACCAGTTCCTGAGGAACTGGTGCCAAAAATGTGGCTTAAACAGAAGGTGAGGAAAAATTGACCCCTGTTACAGTAAGAATGTCTACTGCATTACTAAGGCCTAAATTTTGAAATTAAATGTCATTTATTGGCTATACAGTAGTGGATGGACAGTGTTCCCCGCGAGGAAGCCAGAAAGGCTAGTAAGAGAAGTGTGCTGAACTGGATGTCTTTAGGAATTGGATTTGCAATTCCATGACAGAGCTTACTATTGTCTGAAATCTATGACTTCTCGCAGAGTAGCAGAGACGATGCATAAGCAGTGCTGCTGTGAGAAGGGCCCCTTGAGTCTTGGTTTTGCTGTTGGTGCAGCCCCTCCTCATTTTGATGGGAAAGATCAGTTCTGGAGGTTGAGAGGGAGCCGCGGGTGACAGCTTCTGAAATGATGGGTGCTATGGCAGTGCTGAGGCTCAGGATCCTGTTGGCACTGTCAAGCAGCAGGGTGAGTGGTGCTCCTCTCCCTAAGGAGACCGGGCTTCGCAGACAGGCTGAGGTGTTGCAAAAGGATGAAATGTCTTGCCGAAGGTGTGTGGAGCTGCAGGAGCTGTGTCACGATTACAATTAGTCTTTCAAGTCCCGGGTGAGTGTCCCAGCCACTGCACCCTGCTGCATCTCTGTTCAGTTACAGGAAGGTTAGTTCTGGATGATTAAACAATTAGTGCTGTTACAACTGCAGTCCATCGTGTATGCCACTGTTGGAGCTGATTGCCAAATCTTTATTTCATCAACAAAGTGGCTTTCCCTCCTCATACTCAGTTTCTCCAGATACTCAAGACTACTACTTTAGAGGTTTAATTTTTTTTAAAGGTGTTTTAAAAAAGCATGTTAAACTTTTCTTGTATTAAAATGGGCTGGAACAGCTAATATGCTCTCTTGTAATAAATAGCTATAAAAACAACAAAGGTTTGTATAACTGTTAGCTGTATATTTCGTAATGTCTATTGTATTTCCATTTTGTTAGCTCTATTTAAAGAGCGGTATTATCATGCCCCATTTCCTGTTAGATAGTTCTATTTGTCTGCACTACAGGAGGCAGGAGATTTTAGGTCCAAAAGAAATTATCTCTCAGTAAATTACTCCTAACTCCATTACTGAATACTAAGCGCTCTTCCCTTGCTTGTGAGCAGCTTGAAGAGATAACATTGCAATTTATTTATTTGTTTTGTCCCATGTATATAGGTGACACACGGACTCATCTGAGCAGAGACGGTGATAACTGACAGGTACATTAGATCAGCCACGTATAGCAAAGTTTACTTTGATTATGTAGTAAGTGTCAAGATGTACAGTAGCTGATGTCAGTTTGATCTCTCGTATAGAGTGTAATGGCTTGTCCTTTTCATGGATGAATGAACACTAATTTTTGTCTAATAAGTAAGCTATCAGTTGAGTGTTTTAGAGAGTAGCCAGAGTTTTTTATCCTACTGAAAGGGAAACCATTCGTGAAATTATTTTAAAATTTGTTTGGATTGCTTGTTGTATTCATTTTTCTCTTTCTGAAGTCCCCTGTTTACTCAAAGGTACTGAAAGTACAATATTTTCTACGGACCTGCTGTGAATCTATTGCAATGTGTATGAGACCTTTCCATATTAAAATAGTTGCAGAGAACAGAATATTTTATCTGTCTTGATGTGTATCTGCCAAACTGCAAATTCTATATGTTCCACCTTTTAAACTTTAAAGAGAGAGGAGAAATCGTTCTGTTGCTACGATCCCCTTCCTTCTCCCTTGTGGGTAATGTAGGAAGGGTGTAAGACTGATGTTTGCAGGTGGTATGTTTTCTTACTGTTGTGCGACCATGATTTCAGTTAAGTTGCATTTATGAAAATACTTTATTAAAATACACTTTGCAAGGCATAATATAACTGATCAATAACAGATTTATTACCAAAAAAAAATTGACAAGGTCTGGAAGTGAAGGGTAGTGTCTGGGTTGTCTAGCATGGCTTAGCTTCATGGCACAAGGTCAATTCCAGGGGAAACATTTACAGTGAATACTAATTTCCAAATTTTGGAGATGTCAATTTTAGGAGGAAAAAACAAACAAAAACCCAAAACCCACCACCTTTCTGGTTACTACAGGTATGGTAGTAATTACTAGCATCTCTGAACCCTGTATTGTAAAGTGTAAGTCAGTGGCCTCACAAAGACTTAGTTCAGTATGGTTAGATATTTTGTCACTGACAGATTTAGCTGTTTTAGCTCTAATTAAAGTGATATGTAGCAAGGTGCTGAGGCCTCTGATGCCTGGCATGCATGGAACTAGGAATTTTCTTGTTTCCTTTTTTTTTTTTTTTTCCTTTCTCCAGTCTAGAACTGTCTTCCTTCTACCTAGATGACCACTGGTGTACAATCATCACTTCTCATAAAAACCACTGTTCTATTGGGGATGCCAGGGACATTTGACAGTGAATGAACACCACCTAGTCAGATGCAGGGTTTGAATAACTATTATTTCTGTTTGATCCAAGTGTTCTTCCTTAAGAAAAAGTGCTGGACACTTCAGCATTGAGGCTGTGAATAATTTCATTAATATGCCTTTGCAACCCAGAAGGTCTGGTAACAGAAAGTGTCAGGAACCTTAATAATACCAACACTCAGTTTTAATTTAATCAGCACAAAATTCATTACAAGTAAAAGATAACTTGTTAAAAAAGGAGAATGCTTTCAATATGCCTGACAGACAGTAAATACTGAAAACCTCTGTTGACTTAGAAGATGAGTTTGTATCATTTCCTCAGGTATTGCCCCATTTCCTTTGCATATTGCGTGTGCAAAGTGTATCTTGACATGCATTAAGTAAATTATTGGACAAGTGTGTGCTACTTTCCTCTTGTCTAAGAGGGAGGTGTGGTCTGCCTGCTTCAGACAAGGATTGTGGGTTTCCAATCTTTTTCAGTTTACAGACTGGAAGGTTTCGCAACTGAAAGCTTCGGAAGTAGCTTACAAATTCACAGGAGCCTGCATAATCAGCGGCATGCCAGTGAACTAGAGCAGGTTTTCAGGTCCTGACTAATAGTGAAGCGATCTCCCATTTCCACGAGGCTGGTGCCTCTATGGTGTGAGTGACGTTCCTGTACCTTGGGTACCACTGGCAAGGTAGCTGCAGCATGCTGCAAATATAAGTCAGGACAACTACTGTAGTCATGCTGTGTCAGCTGCCCAGGTCATGGCGTGGATCTCAGCTGGAGCTTAACACCAGCTCACGGAAACTGCAGTCACATATCTGCAGCACAGATGCACATTTTTGTCTTAAATGTTTTCAAGAGTTACTGCTCTTGAAATGGCAGATTCATGAGGTAAAATCTGTAAGAGTCATTAGTAATGGACATGTTTGCGCTGGAAACAATAAATGAAGTTATTTCCTGCCTTCTCTTGGGCTAGGGATGAGAAATTGAGATGCAGATTGAGTTTTGTTTTTAAAATGAGGTTTTCTGTATGCTCTTAATGCCTGGAGCTGCTGTTTTCATGTGCTCAAAGCTGTGCCTTGGCTGTCCTTAGCAGTACCCATCCACTCTGCTTGGGAGGGTTACTTGTTTTGAGCTCAGAGCAGTGCACTGCCTACAGTCCCAAAGCAGAAGCCCTGCTGTGCAGCTGGGAACTGAGTGTGAACGTCTTCCATCTGTTCCTCTGTCCTCCACGTGCAGCCCCTCGCTTCTTCGCGCTCTCTTTGCTTACCTCTGTACAAAGAAGGTGAAAGCTTACAGTGCCACTGCTAAAACACCAGATGAAAGCTTTATTGCTGCACTCAGCAACTTCTCCACTAGTTCAGTTTGAGAGAGCACTAACAGAGGTAAAACTTAGATGTTTCTGATAACTTACTGATGAGAAAGTGTCTCCAGCTTCTTCTCATACATTAACATTGCTGCCTGCTTCACTTCTCTTCCTGTATTCTCTTTGGGATATATAGAAAATAAGGCTATAATAATGCTGTCCTTTCTTGTCTTCTTTCACAAACATTAATCCCATGATTTTTTATCAGTACGAAATAACCCTGGAGATAGGGCAGTCTGTGGATCAGCTTGTATGAAACTAGAAAACTGAAATTATTTTGTTTAATTGTGTGTGAAAGTCAACTTTTGTCAAAATCTCTAGCTGTGACTGGGTACTTACAGAATGCAATGTATTCTTTTCTTTAGCAGATCACCTAAATACATTTTACTAGCAACCCTTTTGAACCAGATGAAACTGTAATTCAAGCTGTCTTGTCTGCTTCTGCTTTGGTTCACAATAATGTCACTGTGCAGCTCACACCGAAGACTTAAGTTTTTATCTCTAACAGCTACATCAGGTATTTTGTCCTAGTTTTTCTGCAGATCATTACCGATAAGGTGGCTTTTCTAAAACAATAATAAAAAACAATCTTCCATTCCGTGTATATGTATTTTAATGCAAAAGTTTTGCTACTCCATCAACGTGACTTTGCAAGTTTGTTCCAATCTTTCAGTGACTTCCCACCAGCTGTAGTAGAGCAGTTCGTCTCCAGCTGGAATATAAGAAACATTGCTGCAGCCAACAAACTAAGTTAACGTAGACTATTATGTTCCTTCTAGGAACTGCGCTGTGGCATACTGCTTGACTGAAAGTCTTCAGCCCTTGAAGGCTGACCTTGCATTTGTTAGTAAACTGAGTATATTAGAGACGGGGGACAGTTTGGCCATGTGGTGAAGGGATTGGGCAAGGAGCTGGACAAGCTGCTGCCTCCCTGTGGTGGTCTGCCCCTGCTAGGTAAAGCTCTGCTTGTCAGTGTTTCTGGGCTGTGCTGGGTGTCCGTGCCCAGGCAGGGCAGTGGGGCTGCGGGGCTCTGTGAGGAGAGGCCGGGGCTGCCCCGGGCCGGTCACAGCCGGTGCCGGCCGGTTCCAGCAGCCCCACCGCGGGGCATGGCTGGTCCCAGAGAGACACTGGGGGCACCTTGGGAAATGTATCTGAAAAAAGGTGAAATGCTGCCCGGCAGCGAGGAAAAAGAGTGTGAGGAACAGCCCTGTGGCACAGGGGTCAGGGCAGGAGGCGGCGGGAGGTGCCTCAGGCCCGGGGCTCCCTGCAGCCTGTAGAGAAATGATGGCGGAGCAGGTGGCTGTGCCCTGAAGGAACAAGGGCCCATGGAGAGGAGCCCTCAGAGGTGCAGTCTGTGAAGGGCTGCAGCCCATGGAGGACCCGGGGAGGAGCAGGGGAAGAGCATGCGGAGGAAAGAGCGGCAGAGAGGAGCTGTTATGCACTGACCACAGCCCCCAGGCCCATCCCCTGCACTGCTCAGGGTGTGAGGGAGGAGGCAGGTTGGGAATGGAGTGAAGTTGAGTCTGCAAAAAGCAGGGTTGGGGGGGGAAGGTGTTGCTTTAATTTGTCTTTGTGTCTTACTATCCAACTCTGTTTTTAATTGGCAATAAATTAAATTCACTTTCCTCAAATCAAGTCTGTTTTGCTCATGATGGTACCTATAAGTGTTCTCCCTGTCATTATCTCAACCCACGGGCTTTTCCATCTTATTTTCTCCCTCTGTTCCCTTGAGGATGGGAAGAGAGAGAGCAGCTGGGTGGGCGTCTGGCAGCTGGCCAAGGTCAACCCACTACAATCACACAATTTCATGCCATGTTTAAAAAGATTGTATATGCCTGGGCCTTTTACCAGCAGGATTTGCTCTGAGTGGTAGATCTGTTCAAGGAAACATTGGTAGGTGAAAATGCAGGAGGGAGCCTTATACGACCTTCAGGAGCAGCTCTGCAGCCCTTGTTTACTTCAGTCTGCTGTATGCTGCTGCATGTGTCTACAGTTTCCCTGCAGTAGCAGATTGCTTGGATGCTTGCGTGTCTCTTTGTTTTGGGAGAAATTTGCGGTGTGAGATGAGAAGCTTGGATCTGTCTGTCCTGCATGCTGACGATGGCTTGTGTGTAACTTCACTTTCAGGCTATGTGTGTGTGGAGCAGCCAAGCTTAATTAAGGTCACTGGTGCATTTGTGTAACTGAGGTACCATTGTGCCCTGATGGCCTGTGTGTTTGTGGGTGGTTCCACGTAGATCGGTATGGACTGTAACGCAACCTGATAGCTTGATTTCTTTGTAATCCACAGGCAGAACTGCTTGAACATAAGGTATATAGAAATGCCCTGTCCTTAACTGCATTTTATGCAATTTGGGTCATTGTATAGCTCAAGTGAAGTATGAGTGGCGTGCATATCATCACATGCTTCCTATTCTTACGTGTATTTTGTTCATACAGCTTCATGGGAAGCTGCAACTCAGAAATTTGCTGGTAAGTATAATTGTGTTGCCAGAGGTGCACTGTGCACTATGCACAATCTCTCTCTCTCTCTCTCTCNATTCTTTTGACAGTCTAAGATTTATCTACTTTTGATCCCTGGCATATAATGACAGGGTTGAAAGTGAACAAGTTGTTAAAAACTTGATAATAGAAAAAAGAAAAACAAACTTTGGGGAAAAAACATCTTAAAAGGTTGGGGATCCTGTTCCCTTATCTTTTCCTTTTATTTGAGGCATCTTCTGCAGGATGAGCAAGTGGAGCAGAATTATTACCTGACTGGAGAAGAGTTTTTACAGACAGAAAGCTTGTAAGTAGAAAAAAATCTTCTTTACCTAGTTAAAGGCAGCAGATCTCTATTTCCATGTGGCGATGCATCCAGATTTATTGTTCAGAATAAGGAGAAAAGTAACATCCCACTCTACGGTTGGCAAATTTGCACTGAAGACCCCATTTCAAGTTGGTGGTTTACATCTCATATAACTTGAAATAAAGGAATCACTCACACATTCATAATCAATACAATTACCACTACTTTACATGAATTAAGTAATTTGTATGGTATTACTGTTTGGGGCATTTGTATCCCTATTCAGAGCACTTCTTCAGTATTTCAGCCCCACTGATGGTAAAGGCAGGTGCATGCCAGTTACCCACAAAATGAGGGAAAGCTCTATGGGGAAACTCTTTTTTGTCCATCTAGATTTGAATTTGTAGTCCCTTTCCAATTACTGTGCTAATTGTTTAAGAGATTGCTAGACTAAAAAAGTTTTTAATCACTAATCTGTTTTTGAAAGGAACTTACGGGCTCAAAACCTGAACTACATACTTCTTAAATTAATTTTCTTCATGAATACTTCTTTCTCAATACAGATTTGTGAGTCAGAACACCCTACTGTGCTTGTTTCTTTTGTCTTTTCTTCAAACACCTGGCCTATTATTCTCCTCCCCCCCCCCGCCCCCAACAAAATTGATCTTTCTTTGTAGACAAGGTTCTGATGATATTATGCCACTGGAAATACGGAAATTTACCCGACATCCTATGTTATCAGAACTGAACTTGGGGCAGAGGACAAACTAAACAAACCTGACAGTTTAGCCAAATGTGAGCACTCCAGTAGAAATATTTGTGAGCATTTCTTGAAGAGGTGTCAATATCCTGCAAAATCTTCAAACAAAACACCTCAAAAAAAATTGTCACATGGATGGTAATGTCAAGAGGTTTAATTCCGCAACTGAGTTTTTTCTCACAGTGGTCTAAAGCCTGTAGAAAGTGAAAGGGGGGTGGTGGTATATTCAGATATTCTGTGCTGCTTTGAAAATCCTCCCCTAGATTTTTGCTTTCAGGAAAACCAGACAAACCCAATAAAACAACCAGGGCTCCAAGTCTGCTTCAGTTGAAGCCTATGCCACGAAACTGTGTTGATGTCACACAGAGAAGAATTAGGCTGCAACCCTGACAAAAATCCTGCAGTCTTAATCCAGATCAGTGCAGGCTTTGCCTAAATTGCATTAAATTCTTTAGTCCTATAAGGCAAAATAAAGTCTGGAAATAATTGCAACATTCAGCGTAGGAAGCTCTCTGTAAAATGGCTGACTTGTTTAGAATGTGGGATGCTGCTCTTGTTGCACTGAGAAAAGCTAGGAAAGTAAATGTTCCAGCTTGGTTTGTGGTAGGAGTGTTGACCTGTGTGTAGCTATGAAACCAGACTGAAGGTTTTTCAGTTAAATTCTCCCCAACATTTCTTAAATGTCATTTTAATGCTATGTCCACAATAACTTTTAATTAATCCTCTTTATTTAAATTTAAAATAAAGTAACATTTCTGAACAAGTAAGCCTTCCTCCTTGGTGTGATATTTTGTTTAAAAAAATAGCAATAATTAACATGAAAAACTTCTGAGTTTTGGTTACAGGTGCACTTTGCTTCCTGAACTGATTTCAAGTGTTGTCCTACGTATTTATTTTCATAATATCATTAGCTCTCACAGCTGTTCAATTCACATGAACAGAAATTTCTTGGAAGGACTCACAAAAGCAGAAAAAATGAAATCAGGTTAAAGAAAACTCTCTACATTTCAAACTAAAACCAGGTGACACATCAGCAAGCTGTATTTTCTCTGCTTGCACCCACTGGGAGATACTAATGTCTGCAGACACCGTCTTCCACCCAAAAGGCACAGGAATGGCAGCTTTTACTTAATCTGTAATGTAATCAAATGTATATGAATAACAATGTACTTACCTCTGCAATTCTTCCACGTATCAAATAGGACACACCAGCTTGAAGCTGCAGAGCCATGCCTAAATATACACCAGAGTCCCCCTGCCGCTTCCCTGCCTCAGTGTGACAAATTCGGGAGCAGAGACCGCAGGTCTGCGTGGCAGGGGAGAGGTACCAAGCAGGCACTCAGTTGCGGTTGCAGTAAGAGGAGGGTGTCTTGAAGGAAGAGTGCCTGGAAAAAGCAACACCAAATCAACCTGGCAGGGGTTCGGGAAGCAACCCTACAGTTTCCAGTTTTTCTGGTGCCCGTGTAAAAGCGGCTGTGTGTGCTGCATAAAGGTAGCACCTCCTGCATCTGGGTCTGGTATGAGCCAGTGCAAGTAAGCGAAGTTACTTGCCTCAGCATATTAATTGCTGTCCCTGAACTCACTGATGTCTATAGCTAGTAGACAAGCTTTGATAGATAAAAGTTACGTCTGAATGTAACTGCTGCAATCAAGGGAATTTTAGCTTGTGAATTTGATTTTTCTGGGTGAATTTTTGGTGGCCCTGTAGTCTATGATGAGGTTTTTGGTGATTACAAAGAACTTACTATTTCATGCCATTTATGAAAAATAACTGCTGAAGGCTGTTTTTAATGTGTTGCTTCTAATGAATTTGCCTAGGAATAGGATTTGGCAAAAATAGCTAGATTTTATTTTTATTGCAGAATTCTTTTCTGAATGGCTCATGGCAAATGCAAGACAGTTCCTGCTACTTGAATGAAACAGTGGCAGAGTCTGCTTTCCTGTAGAACCTCCTCACATAGAGTGACACTGATGGCAAGGAAAGATGCCACAGAAGCATGCACAAAATAGAATGTGAATTGTGTACTGGCAGTTTTCAAACTATTAACCTACTTAAAAGGTTAATTTGGAACAAACCCAGTGCTTGAGTGGATACTGTGTTGTGCTGACAGCTGGCAGTCTGGGCTATGGGAGTGGACTGGTGGGAGTGAGTAGCTGTTGTGGAAGAAAACATGCAAACCTTTTGTGAGAGGTACACGTTACATCACTTTCCAAGTCTTCCGCTGCTTGACCTATAGAGCAGGACTGGTGTACTTTTTGGGTACAAAGCTTGCTTTTTCTAACAGTAAAATATCACCACCTCCTCCCACCTGTGGTAACAATGAGATCTACGAATCCAGAAATGTTTCCAGTCTTGCGGTAGGTTATAGCTCAAGAGCAGTCAAAGCAATTAGTAGCTCAGATGAAATGAAAAATGGATCTGCCTGATGCTGCAAACTGTCCTTCTCAATCACACACCTAAATACAAGCTCAGAGAAGTCTACAGAAGCAGCAGTTAGGTATCTGGAGTTCTGCACTCAAAACCCTAGCCTAGAAAACATCTTTGATAGTCTCAAGGGTAGTCCCAGAGATGCTATGAGAAAAAGGTTCTAAAATTTACAAAATCTTTTCTCTGAATTTAGTGCTTGTGAATGATCTTCGGGAACCAGACAGCACCAACGGAAGAGTTCCATGTCGTCCCATCGACCCACAGAAACAGAACTTGCTTGGACTGCTGCTACAGGTGTGGGAAAGGTAATCTTCAGGTGTCCTCAGCTGTTGGCCTTTCTGTTGTGATTGCTAAGCAACAATTAGCACTTGTATAATTGTACCACTTGCACACTGTCACGTTTGTTTAATCAGTCCTCACAACAGCCCTGTGAGGTAGGCAAGTAAGCTGCAAAATGCGGATAATATTTATCCTCACTTTACACTGAAGCGTCAGACCTATAGATGGGATGGTTGTTCTCAGTCCATTTCATGGATGGGGAAGTTCAGCAAAAAACTTTGAAATGACTTGTCCGAGGCCAGAGAAGGAGTGCAGGATTTTGCTGAACTCTAGACTTCCGGTCAGTAGAGCCTCTGTTTATACTTATTCCAACATCAGTCCAAGGAAGAATTTAACACTTCACATTTAGTTTTCACTTAAATTCTCAATCTATTCAAGTCATGAAATATGGAAACATACAAGTAATCTGTTAATTTAGTGGTCTGGTAATATGTGCCACTAGTCATGCTTAAAATATTCAGTAACCTCCTATTTATAGCTATTAGCTACTTATTAATATGTATATATGCACATAGAGAACTACACACAATGTACTGCACATTAATAACCTGTTTTCACAGGATACAGTTTTCATATACAAAGGATATTTTTTTAATTATTAACACATTGCCACTCTGAACATAAACTTTTTTTTTTTTAGTTTGAAACAAGATATGCTTTATACAAACCTAGTTCTGAATCAAAAGCCTATACTGAAAATAGTCTACGTCCCCTTCCTGCTAAGTCTGTCTAAAATGCAAGATTTCACTGGCATTTGAACTTCAACATGAAGCATGGTTTCAAAGTTAAGAACATACTCTGTACTGGTTCTTATGGCTGAAGTACTGTAAGTAAGAGTTCCTCCTGAGAAATGAGTTAAGAATTGCTTGTAAGACTGAAGTTATTCCTACAAAGAATTTTGAACCTTTGAACTAGCATCCAGTGACTTCGGGAATTTTGAAGCTTCAGTTTCATGTTAGCCTGAGTTATAAAGATGAGGACAGTTCCTGCTTATTTCTCTAGTGTCAGAAACTCGCTCTATATAGAAATGATGACAAAAGTCAACTTGCTACATGATTTCGTGTTATAATGAAGGAAAACAATTTTTAGCAGGGTTATTTCCTTTTAGTCCGTTACTGAAGGTGGAGGAACTACAGCTGGGTGTGTGTGTTTTCTTCTTTCTTAAATGTCTCTTAACAGGCGCTACTTATTGGAGAAGGCATTCACTTTCCCCTCTGTGGCTGTAGTCTGTGGGAGAGCTCCTAACAAAGTTCTTTGTTAGTGTTTGTAAGGCTGGAGATGAGGTTTAATTGAGGGATTTGTGCTGAATGTTCTTTCGCTTTGAGCCTTAGTGCTGCAATGCTCGACGTTTTCCTTTCAACTGCTGCTGGATCAGTGAAGGCAGTAAGAGCAGGGTCTGATGGGGGTCCGGGAGCTTTCATTAGTACTGAAGCTGTTGTCATGAGAGGATTTAAAGCATTGAGAAACCTGTATTTGAAAGAAGTCAATATTATCCAAACTAAGAATCGTTTTGGAGAACAAGTACTTATTGAATTGCAGAGGGGAAAAAAAAAAGAAAAAATTAAGAAATAATTTGCCAAAATTTCCAGTTTCTTCCAAATGCACATTGTTTTCCAGAATGTATTTTTGTTTTATTTTGCAATAGTGTCTTGCTCTTAAAACAAACAAAAAAAAACAACAAAAAACACTTTTAATTGAAATAAGAGACAGCTGATCAGACATGGCATGCAGATACCTAGAACATCAACCACTCGCTTAACTCCTAATGCTAAATCCTTTTTGTACAAACCTTGGATGCTGAAGATCAGCCCGTTCTGTGAAAACAATAAATTATCTCATAAAAAGACCAATCTACGTAGCTGTTTATGTAGCCAATTTGTTCAGACAAGTTACTGCATGTGAAAAGCAGCATTTGTCTTGTGTGGCAGAAAGATCTCCCTGTTAACGTGGAACTATGATACAGGCTATGATTGCAGCAAGAGGAGAACACTATCTTTTATGTGTGCATGCATATATGTATACACATGCATATATATATTTATATATACACACTACACACATGCTTTTTCATTATCATATGGGGTGCATTAGACCCTTCTGACCTCCTCAGACGAAATGACTAAAACCTTTATTCTGTCAAATCTCCTAGAAGTCACGTCTGTCTGCAGTCTCATCTTTATGCTGTGTAATCTGTGGCAGCATGCAAGGTAAGGATGGAGCTGGAGCCACCTAGATTACAGCAGTCTATGTGAAGACTGAAATTCAGTGAGAGTAAAATTTCAGTAAGTATGTGCAATTGTTGTTCAAACAACACTTACATATTAAGTTTTCATTAGCACGACTTAAAACTAAATCTTATATTTTTTTCTAATTGAGTGATCCCGCACAGGACTAGCTCCATTTTACTAAGTTTATTTCTCTATGGGAGCACATTGATTGACACCATATGTGAGTATCAAACTAATAAAAATACAGTATTTTTTAACAGTTTTGAGATTTAGGGAAAAAAATTGACTCTTTACCTTCCAAAATGTGGATTTAAAATAGGATTTCTGAAGAGAGAAGTCCAGGTAAGGCTGCTGAGGCCAAATGGCCCTAAGGTTGAAGGACTAAAGGCTGAAGACATGGATGGCACAGCCAATGTTGAAAAAGGCATTGACCTCCACGTGTGATCTAGGAGGGGAGAATGACTCAGTGGAACATCCAAAAATAGACCAAGTGGGTGCGTTAAGGAGATTCCTGGAACAGTCCCCAGAATTTCAGTTTTTTCACGTTTCCTCCACTTTGCCCTTCTGTTTTGGAACCAGACCTTCAATAAGAAATTTTAAAGGCATTAGCTGAACTTACTCTGCAGTTTGTCTTACCAGCTACTACTGTATGCAGTAATACAGATGGCAAAATATTTATCGTTAAACCAAAAAACACTTCTTAATACTCCATTAAGATCCATTCATAAATACCACAGTGGGTTTATTAACAAATAAATCAGTTATAAATGTTGTAAATTTTACTACTCTAGCTCTGACTGAATAGTCCCATATGGCTTCACGTTTCCTCCACTTTGCCCTTCTGTTTTGGAACCAGACCTTCAATAAGAAATTTTAAAGGCATTAGCTGAACTTACTCTGCAGTTTGTCTTACCAGCTACTACTGTATGCAGTAATACAGATGGCAAAATATTTATCGTTAAACCAAAAAACACTTCTTAATACTCCATTAAGATCCATTCATAAATACCACAGTGGGTTTATTAACAAATAAATCAGTTATAAATGTTGTAAATTTTACTACTCTAGCTCTGACTGAATAGTCCCATATGGCTTAAAGCTATTGTAATATATAAACCTATCACCTGAGAACTTATGATCAGTTATTAAAATGATTATTCTTCCTTTCATAAGCTATTTATTGAAAATTAAATTTCAACAAAGCATTTCAAGAGGTGACTATATCTGTACAGATACCTCAGGAAGCAACTTAATCATGACTGTAAGAGTAACTAGGCCAAATATGTATGTGCTTCTTCTTGATAGCTGGACCATTCATTTTTATACAGGAGATTTAAAAGTAAAATGAGAAGCTTTTGTTATCTACCATGAATGCAAACAGCATATAGTTATGTGACAGTGATTAACTGAATTGCAGTGGAAGTCGATAATAAACTAGAAAATCTAGTAAGTTGTATTAGAGCAGGGTATCAAGCTGTTCCTAAAGGGGCTTTAGCTAGTACTGGTTTTGTGTAGTAAGCTGTTGAGTATATTGCCTCTTCAAGCCCGATTAGTCATTATTTTAGCCCGTTAAACATCTGTTAAAGATTTTAGTCAATCCAATCTACAGATCAGAAAACTGACTCTTCACACTGTTATTCTTTAGCATTCACTGAGTTGAACCTTTCAGACCCAGGATGGTAGCAAAGAGTAGAGTGAAGAGCATCAGCCCTAAAACAATGGGGAGAGGACATTAAAAAAAAAAAAATCTTGAAAATGTATGCTGCTGAGGTTGCATGCTCAAAACTCAAATGTACTCAGCCACTCAGGTCTGAGTCCCCTCAGCAGTGGGGGCCATTCAAGCCGGATTCTGAACTGAATCTGGACTTAAAAGAAAGGCATTAATTAGCTGTGGCTCTTAATCTCGGCAGTCTCGTGTATAACTACTGTTGAAATTCAGTGAGCTGCTTGCAGAAGTGTTCTGTGTGTAATAGTTATATGCTCTAATCAGGATTCAGTATTTAGCAGAGTGGTAATAAAAAGAACAAGAGTTCTCGGAAAGACAGTCTTCTGTCCTGTACAGAACTATGACTTTCTGAAATTTACTTCTCATTTAGGACAAAGGTAGACTTTAAAGATGAAGGTCATTTACTATACAATGTAGTTAACTTCATGATAAGAATCTATCAATGTCAATAAAACAAACTAAAATCATAAAATTAAACTGCAAAAATTAAGTCAAAAAAAAAAAAGCAGATGCTAAAACAGTTATTCCTTTGGTATTAGTCCTTCTGAAATAGCCAAATTCTATAGAGATATGTATTATAACAATCTTTGAATTTTGATGCAGCATTTTTATGGATGCATGTTTTTTAATAGTTGCTTATTGTATCTACAATTATATTTCAGTCAAAATATTTTAAGAGTTCTAAATTTCTATTGTGTAACACCTCAAAACTGGGTTTTGGCGGTTCCCAGCTCCACCGCTCCTTTTAATATCAGACACGCCATATAACTATTTGCAGTGACTAATTTACCTTCAGGTAAATTAGGTGTGTTTGGAAGGAAAGGCGTTAGTGTTTTCTGTTAGAATAAATCTAACAAAAAAGGCAGTGAACTGTCTTACATTACAGATATGCAAGTAAAAACTTTCCTAAAAAGGACATAGCATGCTGCAAAGGTATTAATTTCCTTACTAAATCTTAACATTGTTCTTCAATCTGCTCTTCATAAAGAAGCCTAACATGAAACGTGTGCTTTTCTGCTTTTTCTGTCCTAAAGCAAATGCATTTGATCACTCAAACTTGTACTTTGACTACAAAATTACTTTTTTTTAATGTTACAGATGATTTGGGGTTTATGACTAAACTTATTTAGTCATCTCTCAGATTTTGTATTTATCAAACTGCAAGGAAATATCGGCATAGATATCTAATAATTACCTTCAGAAAGAAGCTGGCTTTCAGTTCCTTACTGGTACAAACTCATCAACTTAAATGATAAAAGGGGAACAGGCATGCCTCATACACGACAAACAGCTATCAAAATTTAATGCGTATATTCTAGTCATTATCATTCAGATTAGTCATCTTGACGCTTTTGTTAAGCAGTTTTCCTTCACTTCCTTTAAAAGGCTTTACTTGCCTTTACTCTGTTTTCAGATACTGTTGAAAAGTGCCAAACTAAACGTAGGAGAAACTGCTACACTAGTCTTGAGACTTTTATGGTACCAGTGCGATAGCAGTGGCAAAATACCTTGGATAAAATGTATTACTTAAGTCTTTGAGTATTAATACTCAAAGGAAGATGAGTTTTAAACTAACAAGTTTGAATCGTACACTAAATTACCAAGATTATTTTTATAATTACTAGCACTTCACATACCCAACAAAAGAGATTTAAAAAGGTGAGCATGTAAAATTTGATAGCTGTAATTTTCTTTAAAAATGTATCATATTTAATTGATGTAATACCTTCCAATGATTAAAAAGACTTACAGATGTGGCTAACTGTATTGTGTTTCTGCTGTAGATGAATACAGGATCATAATCAGGAAATATAACAAGGATGCTCAGATCAGTTACATTTGTAAGCTAATGTTTTTACGCTGATCCAGTTTGCAGAACTAAAATACCCAAACAATGGTTCACTCCACACATTAAGAAAACAAAATATTCATTTAACTTTTTCTTATTTTCCTCCCATAGCAACAATGTGAATTATGAGCAGAATGGCAAGAACAGATGTAAATACTACTGAAGAGCTTCCCAGCACTGGTTCAGATTACGAGAATGTTTTGTGGACTTTCAGACTACCCCTTTCCCAAGGTAAGGAAGAATGCAGAGATTCTTGCTGCCATCTCTTCCCTTCCTCTGTACAAGAAAATAATGGGGGTTGGTGGCTGATCTCTTTGAATGGATGCTGAAATGAGAATATATTAATGGGTAATTTTTTTTTTTTCCTTATTTGTTCATTTTCATGTAAGACTCCAAAATGCAAAAGCGAGGGACAACATAGTGGCTTGTACCCATTTCAGCTGGTTGATGGAGGGGTCTCCCCAGAGAAGCAGATCTCAAATTGAAAACACTGAGGTGATGAAGTGGTCTGATTGCATTTGATAAGATTAGTTTCCTGGAATTACACTCAATTAAAGATACCGCTTTTCATGCAAACTGGTTTATCCAGGTACCAGCGAGAAGTGTGGAAGCCTTCTCACAGGACATCATGCAGAGCAAGTATGAGCATGGACATTTGAGGGAAGTATTTGGGTATTAAGGTAGCTTGTTATTTACCGTAGATCACCGCCTATGTGGTACTTGTTCCTACGCATCCTCTTACCTCCAGGCTAAGAGGTCTTCCATCTACCACAGGACAAGAACACGTACACTGGCAGGAGCACTGTGCACTGGAAGTTCACCCTAAGCAAACTGTGCTGACTGGGTGCTTGTGCCCAGGAGACTTGTTAGTATCTGAATCTGACAAGGAGTATATAGGTGCAAGGAACAGCTCTCTGATGTTCCTTGCATCCTGGGGATGCATGAAGTCTGCTATTTTGCTTGTTAATTCCTTTCTGACTCCATCAAACTTAAACATTTCCATGTCATTTAGATGAGTCATTAGGAGATGAGTTCTTCTTTGCCATCTACTATTGCACCATTCCTTCACCGGTCAAACGGACTACAGAGGGAGCACCCTATGAAGTGAATGTGACAGTAACAGGTAAGTTAACAGCTTTTCACCCATGTACTTTCTACCTGTAGATGCTGTGTGTAGTTGCCAGGTATTGGGGTATTTCAGTGACTAGAAGTTTTAGTGATTGCTGATTTCCTCCAAGTCCACAAAACAGATATGAAAAGTACATCCAGCTATTCTTGGATGAGTAAATTGTGAAGTGTTAACACTTCTAAGGACCTTTTCTGAAGATGGCGCATGTTAAAATAAAGAGCTAAAAAAAATTAACAGCCTTACAGATGTTAGCTAGCGTGAACCACTGCATATCCAGTGACTTAAGTACTGACGACATATATAAGCATTAAGTACGGATGACATATATAAGCAAGGATCTGGCATCAACAGTAACAGCTATGC
This sequence comes from Chauna torquata, assembly GCA_013399475.1. Lineage (NCBI taxonomy): Eukaryota > Metazoa > Chordata > Aves > Anseriformes > Anhimidae > Chauna > Chauna torquata. Next base: position 80,062 of record VXAL01004929.1, read on the forward strand.
AGGAGTAAGTAGGACTGTCACAATGAGCAGCTGCAACCAATTCTCAGTTTGTCACAAATACGCACATACCCACCAGGGCTGTGCTGGAACAGTAGTTCAGTCAGTATCTGATATACAGCAGAAGCCAGATTTCCTACCAGTTTTGTTTTGAACTTAAAATTACTTTGAAAGTCTTCACATTGCTTGAAACAACATTTTCAAACAAAACAAAACAAAAACACCTGGTTTCTGTACAGAACTGGACTTCTAACTTACACAAGAGATGAATCCAACTGAGCTAGTTCTTAAAAGGCATTAAGTAGGAGTGCTCTGAGTCAGGAAAACCTATTGGGGCATTTGTAGTTTAAGGAAGCTGCAGGCTACGAAATGATTCATCTCTCTCTCTCTGCGCCTCAAGTTCTATTGGTGTTGCTATTACTACAGCTCAGCTAGGGCATAAAATTCCCCAGGATGGTGCCTTACTGCCATCTGAATGTCAAATTAACCCGTTATTTGCTTTAACCAGTCATTTAGAACTGTGACTTTCTTCGAGTTAAGTTAGAGCAGGAGAAGGTGTAGGTTTCTCGGAATGCCTAGGTAAGTAACTTCAGATGCCCCACAGAACCCTCACGTGCTGTAAACCAGCTGGGTTTTTATACTGGTTTTATAATCTCAAAGCGGAGGAGACGGTACCTGCTTTAGACCCGTGCGGACAGCAGCAAATACGAGTTTGAAGTGCGCCGGGGGAATGTCTCCAGGCCGCTGTTCGCCTCCCTGTCTCTGAGGCAGCTCGCCAGTTTCTCCTTCCTTTAAGAGCCGAAACGGACAGCGCACAGCACAGCACAGCCCGCCTCGCCCCGCCGCGGAGGGGGATAACGCACGGTCTCACGGCTGCTGTCGGCCCTCCGCCTGCCTCCCTGCCGCAGCCCCCGGGCTCGGCGCGGCGGGCGGCCCCGGCACTCACCTGCACGCGGGCCTCCGTCAGCTCCAGGCGCACGGCCAGCTCCTCCCTGCGGGGGCAGCGCACCGTTAGCCGCCGCGCTGCCCCGGGCCCTCCGCCCGCGCC
>VXAL01004929.1:81537-96918 GCA_013399475.1 Chauna torquata
TGCTGCCATGCCCCACCGCGGGGCCGGGACCGGGCGCTCCCCGCAGCCCGGGTCCCGGCAGGGGGGCGGCCGGCGGCTGCCTCGAGCCTCCTCCCGGGGCGCCTCCGGGCTGCGGGGGAGCGGGGCATGGCAGCAGCTGCCGGAGCTCGGGGAGTGCTCAAGGAGGGAGCTCGCTCGGTTGCGCGGGAGGAGAACGAGTGCTGGAGTTCGGCTCTGTCGCTTCTGCTGAACTTAAACTCGCTGAATTCTGCTTTTGCGAAGTGCCGTATGCCAGCAGGCGCGGGGAGAACGCGCAGAAACCTGCGAGGCTGAGTCTCTTCCTGGAGATCTCTAAATCTCCTGTTTGCATTCTGTTGTCGGTGCTATTTCAGTAAAGAGTCCTCAACAGGAGGCCTGGGAACTGTTCACTACACGCAGAGGCTCCCAGGAGTTCTGTGATCTTGCTGTAGCATACTGCTAGAGAGTGAAGTAAATTAGATGAGAAGGTAACTTAATCCTGAGGTCTAGATTTTGGATGATGAGAATAAAATACCCGTTTCTAGAGACTCTTACAGAGTGCAGCAGAACAGGGCTTAAAGAAAAGTCAAATCCAAAAAACGGGCTGAAAGTTGAAGACAGACAAACTTAGATTAAAAATGAGGCATAGATTTTAAAATCTGTGTTTATAACTAACCCTTGAAACAGCATAGCTGGTGAAGTTCTGGGTCCTCCATCTCTGGGTATCTTCACAGCAAGGCTGGATTGTTTGTGTTTTAGCTGAAGACATACAAGCTGTCAGTGTGGAGATGCTTCCTGAATTTGTGACCTCTCTTATACCAGATGTCCGACTGAATAATCTTTTGCTTCCTTTTGGCTTTGTAGTCTACAGACAAATGACTTGCACTTTTGTCCTCCTCTCTTCTCTCAACTCACAGGGACATATAGAGTGCTTTAGTGCTGCTGGCTTTGGTTACTGACAGATCGCCTCCTTGCTGTTTCACTGCTCTGCCACAAGGCTCTTCCTTGAGTCAGCCCTCAGCTTTATTCCTTTCAACGCAAAAATTGTGTTTGGCCTGAAACAATGCCTTTGTGAACCCATTCCTGCAGCACCCTCCATGAGAAGCTTTGGGAAAGCACTTAAAGCACTTACCAACGCCTGCTCTTGAACGTGCAGGTTGTCTTTCTGAGAGATGACTATAAAGATGACATTTACAGAAAGTGGCTTTTACACAGAGTTTTCATGACCTTTCACAGATTCTTGTCCTGTTCAGATCCTGACTCTCATTTTCAAACCTCAGACTGCCTTTTCTCTTTTGTCTTTGTAAGATCCTACTTAAATTTGTAGAACCATGTTATCAGAGCAGAACTCAAGTGGAAAACTTTGCCCACAACAGTGGGAGCATGACTTAATGGGTCAGATCAAGGAAGTGGTATGTATGGCTTGTCCTCTTTTAGAAAGCAACCCACTTGATAAAGGCTGTAGCAGGTGCCAGAAGTAGTGTCTGTAGTATCACATGGGAATTCCTGAACTGCCTCTGAACAAGCCAGCTGAAGCTCTGAGAAGCAGGGCAAACTGGCTGTTGCCACATGGCTTGCAGGTGGTACTGTCCAGTTTCTGGTGTCCAGTCTGGCTCACCTCGGGCTAGTGAGGCTATTGCTGTGCTGGAGTAAGGTCACAGAGCCATGTCATGGGGGTAAGTGCTGAGGGGAACACAGGAAGGGAGACGTCATGCAGCTGAACTGAGTCCCCACGCATGGCTGTAGTTTTCAGATGGGGCCATTTTAGAAGAGTGGAGTTTGAAAGTCATCTTCCCTTTTCAAGAAATGCGTGGAAAACAAGGTCCGTCTGTGGCCTCTTGGAGGGGCAGGAGTCTGGGCACGTGCACCCCTTAGAATGGGGAGAAAAACCTTCTGTCTTCTCCATCTGCCACAAGGTTACTGGACACAGTAGAGGTAGAGGAGAACAGCATAACCTGTTTTATGGACAAAGACTTCCTGCTGCATAAATTGCCTGGGTGGTGTGGGCCTGTGGCTGGGGGAACCCAACACCGTTTGACAAATGAAAGCTTAACGTTAAGTATGTTTTTTCCGTAAAGATCAAACGAAATACCTAATTTCTGCATGTTGCTATGCAGTCAGGTGTGAGTTTCCTATGATTTTAAGTGACTGTACCATAAATCTGCTTCACTGACAGGTAACCAGAATGTGTTTGCTATAGGTAGTGGAGGCATTGTAAGTGTATTGCCTTTGCCTTTTGGGAGTGACCGTTCAGCCACTCTCTGGATCAGATCTTCTGTCTAAATCACATCCCTACTGCTCCTATTAGCTGCAGAGGTTTTTTGACTTTGGATCCCAGGACATTTCTTCAGTTGCTGCATCTGCTTCTGCGGTGTTTATTGCTAAACTATTCATAGTCATTGGTGAAGACAGGAGTGCTTTGAAAATCTTAGCTTTTACAGGAAGAAACAACCCTTTGGAGATTATCACAAATTAAAGAAGATACACTTAGCATTTTCGAATGATATATTTTTCACTGTATACAGTCACCTGCAATAAAGGAGGGATGTGTGATTCACGCTGGATAGTGCGGAAAAAATTTTCTGGTGTATTGTAGGAATATTGGGATGTGATCTGGAAGTAGTACAATGAAGAGGTCATAGGCCAGCTGTGCACGAGTGTAGATTAAGTCGTTAAGACTTACTAGCTGTGCTGAGTGCTGTCTTTTAAAGAACGAAATGGGGGGTGGGAAGGTGGAGTCTATGCTATACTCCTCGCCTGCTCCTCCTTTTGTGCCTCCAAGAACTCTCTGGACATTTTTCGTCCCTGATAGTTCAGTGACTTAGGGAACTGCATGTGTTTTGCCTGTTTGCAGCTGTGTTTTTTAGCAGCTTTTGGCTTCACTTTTTGAAGACCTTATCTGTGTTAGAAGGCCTAGGGCCTCATTTGTGGTGGAAAGAAAAGTGGTTCTATGGAAATGTCTATAATACAGTTTCTTTAATTTTCAGGAAACAGGATTTGAGCCATTGAGTTTCTTCCAGCCACAAGAATCATCATCAGAACCTTACCAAGGAATCTGTTGCTTGTCTAACAGCTGTGTAACCCTCCTTCTCATGTTACATTTGCACACACATCTTTGCCCAACGAGGAGACCCTGAATCTTGGAGACCAGATGGAGGAACTCCGGTGAGATCTCCCAGAGCCAAAAGCAACCAACTTTTACTGCTACTTTGTTCCAAACAAACTGAATCCAAGAACACCCAAAACAGCAGATAAGGCACCATTATCTCCTTGCTAGATCAGCAGCAACCATATGACACAGGGTGATTTTCGTAAAAAGTATTTTCCTGCATTGTCCTCAGCAGAGCTGTTTATCAGGAAGCTATTTTTTTTTCCTATGGTGTTTTGCCGGTGTTTTCTCTTTTGAGGTTGAGATAAAAATAGATTTTTATCACAAATGGCTGGATGAGACAGTTAGTCCTATTTTGAATTTTTGCCCATCACTACAAGGTGCTTCATTCTATTAGTTTGCAATTTTCTAGCACTGTCTCTTTATGATTATGTGAACTGTGCTACCCCTGGAAACTTTCAAGGATGAATATGTTTTAGCCATTATTTCTAGGATACAGTGTAGTCTACCTTTTCTGTTGTCATCTGGATTTTTTTGGATGTCGTCAGGCAAGTCACATACTGCTGGCTGGACTTCTGACTTAGTATTTTGCAGTTGTATTGTGTCTTATCATGAGCTGGACAGCCTGTTTCACAGTTGCTGCCCAATGCCATTGAAAAATGCCCTGAAAGAGTGTGATCTAAACGACTTCATCATTTTATGTTTAACCAACCTTGCTGCTACTGCTTTCTTGCTTTTCTTTGGCACCCATACAAAGTAAAATGTGACAGATAAATAACAAAGCTCATCTTGTTTGAAAGCATTTGAAAGATGAAAGGAAGCATATGGGTATGTTTGGAGATGACAGCAGAGTTGAAACTGCATGAGGGGGACTGATACTTGATGTGCTTGAAATGTTTTTTGGTTTGTTTTAAGGGCACTGATTATGTGTGTCAGCATTCTTTATGAAACTTCATTAAAATATATATTTGTATCTAAAGATTAATACTTAGGCTTAGAAAGCAAAGCCTGTCCATAATAGTGTTGCAAGAAAGTTATTAAAGAGATACGTAGAATAGATCATGGAATCACTTATGTTGGAAAAGACCACTAAGATCTCCAGTCCAACCGCTAACCTAGCACTGCCAAGTCTACCACTAAACCATGTCCCTAAGCACCACATCTACACATCTTCTGAATACCTCCAGGGATGGTGACTCAATTACTTCCCTGGGCAGCCTGTTCCAATGCTTCACAGCCCTTTCAATGAAGAAATTTCTCCTAATATCCAACCTAAACCTCCCCTGGTGTAGCTTGAGGCCATTTCCTCTTATCCTATTGCTTATTGTTTGGGAGAAGAGACTGACCCCCACCTCGCTACAGCCTCCCTTAAGGTAGTTTTAGAGAGTGATAAGGTCTGCCCTCAGCCTTCTTTTCCAGGGGCTAAACAACCCCAGCTCCCTGAGCCGTTCCTCATAAGACTTGTTCTCCAGACCCTTCGCCAGCTTCGTTGCCCTTCTTTGGACACGCTCCAGCGCCTCGATGTCCTTCTTGCAGTGAGGGGCCCAAAACTGATCACAGTATTCGAGGTGGAGCCTCACCAGAGCCGAGTACAGAGGGACAATCACTTCCCTAGTCCTGCTGGCCACACTGTGTCTGATACAAACCAGGATGCTGTTGGCCTTCTTGGCCACCTGAGCGCTCTGGCTCATATTCAGCTGGCTATTGACCAATACTCCCAGGTCCCTCTCCGCCGGGCAGCTTTCCAGCCACTGTTCCCCCAGCCTGCAGTGTTGCATGGTGTTGTTGTGCCTCAAGTGCAGTACCCGGCACTTAGCCTTGTTGAGCCTCAAAAAAAAAAAAAAAAACTTGACAGGGAAATACTTAACAGGAAAAACTTCCTGAAGAATGTCCAAGGAGTTGGTTTGCCAGCTCAGCATGGATCTTTATTGGCTTGAAGATGATGACTGCTTACTAGATACTTTAGTGCAGAGCTTGGATAAAGCAGAAGTGGCTCTGACGAGAGCTCTGAACCGACTTTGGCTGATGTTCTAGGAACCGGATCCTGCAGGGTGCTGAGCATCTTTAATGCCAATGTACCTCTCCAGATCGTTTCATTTTCTTATTAATAGAATTGATATTTCATTATATTTCTGTTTTACACAGCTCTCTGAGGATCTGTGTGAATATGAAGATCAGCACCTCTCTTTCTTTTTGTGGGTTTATGTGGCAATCCAGCAGATACTGGTGAACTGTAAGACTGAACTTTGTGGGACAGAGCCCTGGTTGGCATAGTGAGATTCTCTGAAGCCAGTTGATGCTTATTACACCAGCTGCACCGGATGCAGTAACTCTTTTGTAATAGAATCACAGTATGCTGTTTTCCCATTTCGGTTAATAACTTCTGAAAATAATGTAACTGCTTTTTGCTGATTAGGCACACCTGACTGCTTGGAAAAAATGTGTGCACAATACAAGGCAAGTCTGCTTCCCTTTCTGTGCTGCATATTCAAGAGCACAGTAAAATATTGGTTGGAAAACAAATGAGGTAAGAATTGGGGTGTTGCTGGCTAATTCTGGAGTAGCCATCGTGTTGAGGTGATGGACACTGCTGTCACCATGCACATTCTGACCTACCAGCCTGCAGCAGATGCCTTCTGTTGTGTCCACATCCAAATCTGTTCACAGTCTGAATTTCAGATCTGCTATCTTCTTCCTTTGCAGGCCTTTTATTTTACACAGGAAAATAAAGAGCTTCAGCCTTCCCTTTGTGCATTTGGTTCTTGAAGGGGATTGTTCATAAAGGGCAGACATGTAAGAGGTTGTAAGAGGCCCTGTTGGACTTGCATGATAAAGTATTGTGAGAGAGACCTTGGACAACCTAAACATACTGCACTGTGTTCTTTCAGCAGCTGGTGTAACGGACTATTTCTCAAACCTTCTAGGTGAAAAGTGAAGAGCTCTTTGCTGCATGGGCAGCTCTGGCAGTGTTGTTATGATATTGCAATATTTGCTGGGTCTGCAAAGTGCACCCCTTTTGGGGTCACAGGATTATATGAGGCTCTGATCTTTTCTGGGAGTTAAAGAATACGTTTTAACTTCTAGAAGTTCTTAGACGTTGCATTTATGGAGAGAAAATTAAAAACCTGGTAGAGCTTAGGGGGACCAAAAGTCCAAGGAAAAATAAAAACAACAAAACACCTCAATTTTTTTTTTTTTTGAGTTAATTATGACTACTTTAGAAATATCTTTTACCCGATGTTGTTCTTCAGGGTTCCTGAAATCTTCTAGGGTTCCTTTATGCAGATGAAGGATAGATACCTAGTTCTTCTGAAACACGGCAGGTGCTATGACTAGTTCGACTCACTTCAGCGTTTGCACACAGGGACCAAAGACGCAGCACTTCGAGGAGCGTGAACTGGCTGGTAACGTGCAAAGAAGGCTCTTACACAAACTCTGTATTATCTCTGTCTCACTCTTCCACAGTGGAGCAAGTGATTGCTGCTTCATCCTGTTTCTTTATAGCACTTTTTTCTAGTGCTGTCAGTTTATGTGGGGAAGTGAGGCATGGAGGGATGGAACGGTGTGGGGAAGGTGGTATGGTGGTGTGTATATAAAGTGCTTGCCCATGTTCTCCTGTATTGGCTGAACTATCAGACTGTCCCTTTAATGACATCTGCTTTACATTAAAAATATTATGGTAGGCTGTAACTGTGGAAGCCCATAGTGCGTGTGCATCTCTTCTCCTGTCAAAAATTTTAAGTGAAGCAGCCTATCAATAGGTAAAAGTCTGTGGTAGTAAATTTATGTCTTTGTGTGCTTACTGCTAAACTTGCAGCTATTCCTTCACAACCAAGGATTTTACTGTAAAACGCATTCAGCTGTAGTGGGGTCTTTCCACTGTTTTGTGGATTGCATCTCTGTCTCATTCTTGCCTTTTGAAGTGCCTTTAAGGAAAAGGACACAGAGCTGTACATCTGGTAACGGGGTGATTTGGGAGCTCCCTCTGCTGCATTTATCGGGGTATTGAGTCTGACCGGGCTGTGGGTTATCGCATGCCTGTCTGACTGCAGCAGCTCTGCTTCTGATTCATGACAGGCCAGGTGTGAAGGGAATCGGGTCCAGTCTGTGTTTGCCTGCTGATGTGTCACGCTGTTACCAAGCGTGCTACATTTCAGAAAGTGCTTACCTAGGTCTGCCACTGCTTCTGTTTGTGGCAGCCTCTGCCTATCAAAGGGAAATAGCTGTGGTCTACAGCCAAGCTGGCCTCTTAGGACTCCACAGGGATATTGGAAAGCAAAGGGCATTTGTTTGTTGCTTTAATTTGTGAAGAGTCTGTGACTTGGTTCCACAGGTTAGAAGCACAGGATGGATACTTTCATTTATCAGTCACTTAGCTTCCTTATTTAATGAACTGGTTCTGAACAGCAGAGGCTGTATAACATTACTCTGTAGTGGAATTGGAATGGAGTGGATTATCAAAAGGAAACAACCAAGTGGCTAAGACATGAGCTGCGCAAACCCCTCGTTCACATGTTTGAAATTAATTGTGAGTGATGGGACAAATGCAGCCTGGATCTGAGCAGAGTTGAACAACCACAGCCAACTAACCTTATCCAAGAGGAAGGTAAGTGTGAGGGAGAGGGCTCAGTTCTCTTCACCTCCTCCTAGAAAATCTGCATCTGCATATAGTCCATCTTTATCTAACAGTGTGTAAGGATATTTAACTTACTGTGTTTGATACCAGTGGTAAAAATGGTATAGTTAAAGCATCCTATACATGGGAAGTCAGTGGGCCTGAGCACCCGTGGGAGCGCTCTGCTGGAATGGGATTTTAGTTACTGTTTTTAATAGTGGTGTCAGCAACAACTTGTAACTGCCTGGATTTCAGATTCATTTCTCCATTATAACTATTCGGTTTTGTAACAGTAGAACTTAAGAGTTTTGATGATTTGAGGGGTGAGAGAGAAGGAATGACCAGGGAGACCCTCCTATAGAAAGAGCTTGTTCCCTCTTTGTGGCCATGCTTGTGCTGAAGAAGTAGTAGTAGTTCAGGGGGATATTTTAAGGAGCAGTGTTCAGATGACATGTATTTACTGAGAAATCACAGTACGCTGCAGTTAAAAGCAGTACATGCTGCTAGCAGCATCTAGTTTTCCTCCTCTGTCCACCACCTCCATGTGCATACCCAATATAGATGCAAATGCTCATAAATTTCTTGCAAACATCCTACGAGCACTGCTGTGATGGTTCTGCATTTTTTTTTCCCATCAGGACTGCCTTGATTTTACCAGCCTTATGGCATCACTCTGTCTTTCTGTTCCTCAGATGAGCTCTGCAGCAACTCCTGACTTTGAAGAGGGCCCTGCACAGAGTGGATGTGTGGTAACACCTCAAAGCAGCGAACTGGCCCTATTAACTGTTTGAGGACCTGTGTGCTGTGTAAAAACATTATAAACTCTACCTATGACCAAGTTCAGGCTTAATGACAACGTCGAGCTGCTTTTTTTGTACCTGTTTCTTGGAACGGAAGGTGAACTCGTTGCTCCCTCTTGTGGTAGATGTAAAAACGTGGAAAAAAGTTCGGGGAAAAACTGCCCGTAATGCTGAGGAAGTTGAGTATACATTTTCCATAGAATCTTGTGATGGAATTAGATGAAAGCTTTGACATAAGCTCAAATGGCATGAAAGTAAAAGGTTTTATGAGATCAGAAAACAGCCCGTAGTGAATAGCTTTTTAAAGCAAGGCTAAATGGTATACTGTCTTGTAGCTTTCAAGCAGCCAGGGAATGCAAAAGGATGAAATGCAGCTACATATATGCTCTGTTGATTGATTTAAAAAAAAATAAAATATATATATATATATTATTTTTATGTATCCAGGGGAAAGAGCAGCTTAGGGCTATTTGTCTAAAACTGCCTAAATTTTTTTACGGTACTTTTATGTCGCTTGGTATATTTTGCCATCATATGTTCGTGAGTCTTCTTCAGGTGTGTAATTCAGTAGCAGAAAACACATTCATTTTGTTCCATATTAGCTTTCTTGACCTTAGAGTGTACGAAAGATTTACATAGATGTCTGAAGATCCTTCTCCATAGATGGAAATTACGTGAATTCCTACCCCAGAAATGAGAAAGGAATAGCAGACCAGATTACTGCAGGTTACGATATGCTGTGTAAAGATGTAGTGTTTTCCTGGACTTTTAATACCATAATTGCTGATGTTCTTTTGCTGGAAATGTTTATGTATTTAGAGAATACATTTTTGTGGGTTTTTGTCATGTGCAATGTCAGGAGCCTGGTTTGATGGGGACTTCATTGGCAGTGCATAGGTAAGCCTTGGCTGTTTGCAATGGGCTGAAAGGTTACTGCCTGCGTGCATGTGCGAGTGCACGCATTCCAGCATCTGGGTGTGCATTCCAGCACACCCAGACACTCTACAGTAATGAACTGGTGTAAAGCCTGGTCTTGAAGATGCTGAGAGACAAGTGAGGAACTTCAGAGAGGAGCAGTTCTGTGGTGACTAAAGCTGATGAATTGTGTTACTCAGAACAAGAGAGACGGGTCTAGCTCATTTATACAGAACTTAATGCAAGAGAATTAATACCTTTTTGGCCCAATGATGTTTATGTAATTTTGTGTTAATTGTTAACAATTTAAAAAAATCTGCAGCCCTGTTTGGTAGGGGAGACCCTCTCTGAATTGCTTTAATGTCAGCTGCCTGCTTTGCAGTGTTCAAACATGCAGTCGAGGGTGTGAAAACACATGTTTCAAGCACAGCAGCTGCCTTTTGGGGAAGTGCTTTGGCCAGATGGACCTGCTTGGTAGCCGTGGACTATTTTCTCCTTGGGCCTTCTGAGTTGCAGACTTCCCACAGTGTTTTGTGGGAGACATCTTCTTTTGCCTCATGTTAGAACATGGGGCACCATGGCAGGTGGCAAAAACCACCTTTTTGGCCACTGCCTAAATAGCAGTACCTGAGCTAGTAACATCCTGCAATTTTTATCATGTCTTGCCCTCTCTGTTGGCCTTAATTGCACCTGTTTAGTGTCTGCAGTCTCTGATATCACCGACAGTCTTGTGGACAATATGAACCTCTGGTATTTGCTGGATATATCATGATTTCGAGAATGTGGTGAAAGATTTCAGTGTTAATGAAACACGCTATTTTGATGTAGTTCTCTTCATAGTTCCAATCAAAATTGCTTTGCATTTTCTTTTGTTGTGATTTAAAGAATTTGAGTCTGCTGCAGAGTGAGTATGTAGACATCTGTAGTTTTACTGCTGGAATAGGAAAAAAAAAAATCCAAGGAAATCAATACTTGCTTTATCTGAATTAAAGCTGGGCTTTAGGTCTAAAGTGCTGTAAGCAATGCGAGCATTGAGTGAGCCACCAGGACTTGTATTTTCAGCAAGTACAAGCTGTTGTAAAAGTGGAACATCCTTGACTGAAATCTCTTCATGTTAAGTTTCAGTCAAATGTGTTATCCAGTGTGCATTTAAGCAGACAGGTGTCTCCTCTCTTACTTTTTCAAGGTGGTGGTGTCATGTCGCAGGGTATCTACAGAGGTGCAGATAAATATTTCAGTCACATAAAGTTTTGCTTAATGGTGGGACGTCTCAAAGCGTACATGAGATATACCGGCGTACTGATTGCTCAAGCAGCCCCATTTAGCCCTCTCATTGCATGGGCAATACAGGATGGATGGTTACACTGAGAAGTTGACTACATGCAGAAGTGTTGGATGAAAGATTTCACAGGGCACTGGAGAACGAAATACAATGAAAAATGTTCCACTAAAAAAAAAAGAAAGAAAAAAGCCAATGAACCAAACCAAAGTTAAGTAGGAATCTGTGAAAAACCTGTCTCATGGGTGCTGGAGGTGCAAGCTGCCTGTTGGCCATTGTGGTGCAGTTGTTCCAGGGACAGTCAGTGTTGGAATGTGCTAGCTGGAAGTTGAAGCCTATGGGGCAAATCTGTTTCTTTCTCTTCATCCTTAAATGGCCTCACTGCTGCTAGCTCCAGGCATTTATGCTTCAGGTGAAAAGTGCCAAATGGTTACAAAACTGCCCTGGAAAACCCTGAGATTACAATGAACAACTGATAGCGTTGAGTTCCTTTTTATATGCTTTCTGGCTTGCAGCTGTTCAAGATACATATATGGTGTACTGCTTCCAGTAACTGCAAGGGATATGGCTCTTTTTGCTCTCTAAAATGAAAAGCTGAGATTCTGATGGGGATCACATGACTCCAACAGGGTCTTTAAAGCAAACCCATGAAATAGTGCAGCACTGTGGTGAGTTATGGGAGGTCTGACAATGCTGTAAAAAGAAGTCTGCATCTTGGCTCTTGCTGCCCATTTCCTTGTGAACCCTTATGTGTACTGCTCTCCTTCCTAGTACAGACAGTAACATGATTTTTGTCCTCAAAGTAGCTCTCTAAAAGGGGAGGGTGTTGTAATTACAGAGAAATGAAGCAGAGATTTATTTTTACATTAACCTGGAACATAAATATCTTTCATCCTGTTAGGCTCTTTCACAGTCCTCGTTAATGGACTAAACTTGCTAGTTTGTCTCTTTATCATTTTGATAGACCTGTTAAATGAAACCCTGAGAGATCAGACAATTTAGTCCTGTGGCCAGTGGCAGCTTTTCATAGCAGTGATTTCTAGCTAGGTTGTATGTGCCAAATGTCCAGGCAGCTTGTGCTTATCAGCATCCGTTATACTTTTTGTTGACTTGAACCATTAATAACCTGTCAGATTAGGTAATTAGGCTGTCTCTAGTAGCCAGGGGAAATTGTTTTTCCCTAACTGATGATATCAGTTGTGCAGATAAGCACTTGGTCAAATGGCGGTTCAGGCGATTTTTAAATGGCCTTGCTGACGAATGCGAAACTAGTGCTGAACCATGAGGGGCAGATAGCGACAGACAGTTGCCGAGAAAAATAACCTGCCCCTTTCAGAACTCTCTTCAAATAAGACACTAATTGTGGGTCCGATTCTGCAAATCTGCTGCATATAGGAGTGTCCCTGTTAATTTCAATGCTGTGTGGTTTTATAAACATCGTTTCTTTCTTCTGAATTAAAACTGATCCCAGATACAGGGGAACTAAAGGGATGCTCTGAAGGAGGTGTCGTTTTACTTCTGTGAACAAAGCTGGCTACTAGTACTCATTGCTGCTCTGAGATTCTTTTTGTGCAGTGACCACTCTTTGGCGCTGATGGAGTCTGTTGTGTCCAGGAGTTGCTTCAGCAGTTCATAGATGCAGGAAAGGACTGTTTATTCCATTGAAACAGGGATCCCAGTTCTTAGGTGAATGACATTTACCTGTTTCTAGGAACCATCAATCTTCAGTGTGAAGAGGCAGAGGGTTGTGGCAGCATCCATCAAACAGATGTGTCACTTCAGTTATGTGAAGACTTTCTGTCAGAATAGACAAGAAAATGAATTTTTCTGAAAAGCCATTTGGGTTTCCCATGATTGAGGGCTTAAGTCCTCAGAGCTTGCTTGCTTTTATTTGAGCCAACTGATAAGATGGGTACAAGAGTTGCAGAGGTTACCTTATCTTCCAAGATTGTTAAGGTGAATGAATTTTTGCATGGAATGGCATTTGAAGAGAGAACCCAACCATATTCCCTGTCAAAAACATACCCATACCTCTGAATTGGAATGATGTTGTGGAGGGAAGCAAGCCAGTGCACAAATAATGATTCCCCAAATCTGACTGTGTTGCTGCTGACAGATTCCCACAAAGGACTGTGAGATGGTATCAGCAAGATGTGCTCAGCTGCCCAGTCCCATCAGCTCACAGTGACGTGAGCTGGTTAGTTGTCCTTGGGTGCTGGGGAGGTCTAGCAGATGGAGAGACGGAGTGGTCTCTGCACAGGTCAATGTTACAGTGAACGTCTTGAGAGAGAAGACTCGGTTCTGGCTCAAACTCACCCGCCCATGCTCATCTTGCACCCCAGATAAATGGAGTGGGGTCACAGGTCTCTGGGGAGGTTGCTGCTGCAAACACCTCAGATGACCTGCTAGCCAGCCTGCCTCTCCTGAGTCATTGCATCCCGAGTCCAGGTGCGTTACAGAGATTTGTAGCCAGGGGTCTGCCATCCTTTGCCGCTGAGTCACCACTGAGATATGTGGCATAAACCAACCACCCCAAAATCAAAATACTTCCTGACAGGCCAGCCCTGTCCGGGATATACAATACAGGAGAAGGAAAGCTTCTTCCCCCAGCGGGAAGTCCGAAAATGGCATGTGTCTGACCAGTGGGTTTTTGTAGTTCCCTAATGTGTCCTTTGGGAGATCTACACAGGACATGAGCCAGGCCGAGGGTAGTGCTGGTGCTTGCCTTGTAGATGTGGCACACTGGTCCCAAGGGGAGCCAGGTGTTTCCTACTCAGGTGAGGGCACTTGCCTCTGTGCTCAGGGAATTACCTGCATTTGCACTTTTATGCAGCCCCTCATGGGATGACAAAGATCCTGCCTTGAAATGTCGGTGAAGAAATTTTGCTGAACCTCTGGCTGATAAAAATAGAAGATGACTTTGAACTCTCTCCTTTTGATTTACTATCTGAACTTCTTTGGTTGCGGGCTCCAGTGCACCATTAAACATTTAATTTACTGTGGGTTCAAGAACTGGAGGCAGTTGATCTCTGGACAGTGATCCATTAGAAGCCAGCCTTATCCATTACTGAGATGGGTTAAGCCACTACTTGGGTTGTGGAAGTGGCCAGATTGAATCTATTGAACTTTTCACTTAAAACAAGACTGAAATCCCCTTGCTTTGAAGTTGAGCGATTGGAATGAGACTCCAGCAGTTACCTTTTATTTTAGGGATGCAGCTGAATTTTCAGTATTGCTTTTTGTTAATGTAGTTACAGGCTTTGAGAGAACCCAATTCAAACACAGCTTGCATCCCAGCTTCCTTTGCCTTTGCTCCTGCCCCCTTGTCATGATTAGGCACGTATGGTGTGGTAGTGCCAGTGCCTGCCTCGCCTTAGCTTAACAAGCACAACAGCTCTGTTGTAGAGCTCCTTTGTCCCCTGGGTCTGACAACACGTTAGCACTGTTGCATGGAGTAAACGGGGTATCTTCACCTTCAGATGAGAGCTCCATGTAGCCTTAAGTAGGGTTTCTCCCTTTTCCTGGCTCCCCCCACCTCTCCCCCTTGCTTGGGCAGCTGCCCACAGTTGCCTAAAGTCCGTCATTCCTCTCTTGGCACTTGTCCTGCTCTGCCCAATCTTACGATACACTGTGATTCTCCTGGGATTGCTAGTAGCTGGCCTGGCCTGGAGAACTCAATTGAGTTTGTCTGGGACAGGATTCCTGTTTCAGGGAAGCCCGAGGAAGTTAACTGGAGACACAACAGATCTCCAGTATATTAGTAATACTGTGTGGCTGCCTGAGACCAACGCTGCTTCTGAGACGGTGAAAGTGCACAGAAAGGGGAGTTGAACTTAGAGAATTCCATTGCGTTTAATGAAAATGTTGAATATGGAGACGTTTTTGTTCATCAGTAAAAGGAGCAATCAGCTGAATTCAGCCGACTGAACTTAAAAGCCTGAATGCAACAAACATGGTGCAGGGTGAACCTAATGTACACCAAGTGAAGGACTGGCCAGGAAACTTTTACTTCTGAGGTATTGGCACTGATCAGCAACCTGTATTTGTCAAATAGCCATAAGGTGCAGGGTCACACTGCGTGACAGAGCCCTCTGTAAGTGTTCTGTAAGGGGGAGAGGCAGAAAGGAAGGAAGAAATACTGGTGAGTGTTGGCCTGAACAGGTGCTTGTTGAGCTGGGTCATTTGCTACCTGTGCAGAGAATAGGGTGCAATAAATCAGAGTCCACTTTTTTAGTGTCATGGCGCAATTTAAGTTCTTAATTGTTTAACTTCCAGGCCAGGCAACTTTTCTTTCCTGAACATGAATAGGGCTCAGAAACCGTGACAGGGAGGGGGACAAGGAAGTGTCACGGAGCGAGAGGGCCAGAGCCACGCTGGGCGGAGAGCGGGAGCGCTGCAGGGGGAGCGGGATTCTCCGTGAAGCACGCTCTGTGCTCACAGGCCGTTGCTTCCTAACGCCGCACCGGTATTACTGAGCTGTAAGATTTACGTTATAGCAGGGCTCTGATGGATAATGAGAGCTTACTGTGGATCTCCCCGTGAATTAGCCCAGCGCAGCTCCCACCTTCGCGGTGATGGCAGCCAGGCGATGGACACCTCAGCAAGCCCACGCTCCCACTGCTGCTTTTACCGGGGCTCGTCGCTGGCTCGGGGGCGCAGCCCGCGG
>VXAL01004929.1:96930-135352 GCA_013399475.1 Chauna torquata
CAGCTGCCGGACCCCGCAGGTAGGGCTGCGTTGTGGTGGCGTTGCGGATGTCGGCAGTTAGGTAGGTGGGCACACGCTGCTGCTGCCCACCTGCTCCCCGTGGCCGCAGGAGCCTTAGGCGTCTCCAGAAACTGTTGCTGTGTTCTGCAGCATCCCGGGAAAGCGGCTGAAATCAGCTTGTTTCAGACATCAAGTACTGGTAGTAGCTAAGAAAAAGCAAGAGTAAACGGACAGAGGGCAAGAAAGGAACTTTTCTCCTTCCCTATCTAAACAACTTTTTACCCAGTCTGTGTGAAAACTATGTTGTGTATGGTCTCTAGAGAAAGTCCAAGGAGGAAAAAGGCCAAAAAAAAAAAAAAAAGCCAAGTAGAATTCAGCTGTGAATCTTGCATAAAATTTAACAGGACCATAAGAATAGCTCTTATAAAGGTGACATCTCAGACTGGGAGTGAACCCACTGGGCGTCCAGCCAAACAGACCCCAAATCATTTCTGAACCCCAAAAGCATCTGGCTGTGCATAGTACAAGGGGCTTTGCGTATGTATCAAATCCATTCTCAAACATCTCTGTGCATTTCAGGACACTACATCTTATTTTCAAAAGTGACAGAGCAGTCAAGGTCTCAGTATCCCTTTGACTTGCCGCAGGTCTGATGAGCCCAGCAAGCTGTGCTGCTTGATACAAGGTAGTACCTCCACCTGTTCCTTGCTCCTCTGCAGAGATTGTATCACCCGTAGTAGATCAGGCAATGGTTCGGTTCCTGAGCCTTCACAGTTCTGTATTGTAACTTAAACCACCGCTGGTTCCAGCCTGTGAACATGGTACGCTAGGAGCTGCAGTGGCCAAAGGCTCCAATTCACAGCCTGTGTGGAACTGGCCAAAACAGCTGAAGTTATAACCTTTCTTGCTGGTTATACCTGACCTCTTCAGCTGCTGCAGCTCAGCCTGAAAGTGCCTGTGAATCAGAGCCCTAAATTCATATCAGAAAGAAACCTGAGGTTTTAACCTGCTGTATATTCACCGATGGTTAGAACAAAATCAGAATCTGTTTTATTCCTTGCTTGTTCCTCTGGGTAACTGCTCCTTATCCCATGGAGAGCAGCTTCTCTAGAAGATTTCTGTAGCTGAACTTACCAATAGAAGGTATTTCTCTATTTCCGTAAGCAAATCAGAATGGTATTTCTGGAAAACAAATGACAAAAGGGTTGCTGTCCCCTGACAGTGTTAAATTAACATGGATCAGAGAACTGTTTCCATTGTCTGGAACACTTGGAACTGCAGCAAAAGTTGGTCACCCTCTGTTTTAGTCCATAGGCTTGTTTTCCTTCCATCATCAGAAATTTGGGCACTTTAGCCTAAGGAGCTCTGTTAAGAGTCCTTGGCTGTGGCCAAAGTAGAGTAGGATACAATGCAATGCTCTATTGTAATTTTGCAAACTTGCACTTTGCCACTGCGGGCACCGAGCTGGCTGTCTGCAAAGCAGCTGCAAAAGGTAACCTGGTGACATGTGCACTGCGTTCATTTGAAACAGCACTTTGTGCTGGGAACTGCCTTTCATCTTGTCAGACATCAAATCTTGAAGCCTCCCTCAGCTGTATGGCAGATGTGTAACCTTCCCTTTCAGGTGGGGATTCTAGTCAGAGAGCTGGAGGGACTGTCTTAGAGCCTAGAAATTGGGAACCATACCTTCCTTCATGCCAGGGTCCAGACCTTTGGGCTGTGTTTACAGCATGACTTTAGGTAGTGTTGTGCTGTGCAAACAATTGCTCTGCTTACTGAAAGTGAAATGGATTCGACAAACAAGGAGTGGTAAGGACAGAAGTAATGAGAACAGAGTAGTTTTACACTCCGATTGGGTTTCAGCACACAGCTTGGGGGAGACTGCCCTTGTACTAATGGGAAGTAGCTCTGTGAGGTGGGATGTTAAGCAGTGTGGTTTTTTCCTTGAGCGAGGCCCCACTTCAATGCCTATTTCATTGCCCTCTGTGGCTGGGCAAACCAGTGCTTGTGTCCAGTCTGCCTTGGTGGACTGTTCAGTACACTGGCTGACTATCCATCATTTTGCTGTCCTACTGCTGTGCTGCCACTTCAAGTGGGTTCCTGTTTCATCCTGGATAATGAAATTGCTCATAAGCACACAAGTGCTGTAGCATGCAGCGCTCAGGAAACTGACAGTCGGCTGTGATAAGTGATTTGACCAAAAATAACAATGAGATCTATTCTCAGCCTCGCCACTGAAAAAGCAATCAAAACACTCGTGGAAGGATGTGTTTAGATGAGGCAATGACATTCTCACACTGATATAAATTAACCTTTAGTAGCCTTAAGGACCAAAGCAGGCAAAGTGGTAGGCAGATGTAAATTGCTCAGTCAAAATCTATTGCTTGTGATTGAGATGAATGAGGAGACCTTGCCACTAGGTTTCCGTCAGTGCCAGTGCCGTGAGGCAATGAAGAAAATGTCCTCCAAGTACGGTGAGGGCCAGAGAGACTATGAGGAAAAGAACTCATTCCTTACCTGCAGGTAACTGGCACCAGTTTACGGAGGATCGCACCTGATGTGGTTCTGTGCCTCGCTAACATGAGCCCGCGCTGCAGAGCTAACCCGGCTATGGGAGGGACAGCTGGTTTACAGTCTGTCCCCTGCACTGCCAGCCACAGGTCCGAGTTCTCCTCATCTCTGCATTGTCTTTATGACCCATGGATGTGAGGCGGGACAAACCAGGCAAAACAGAGCTAGACCCTGTTTGATCCAGTAGCAATCCTGCAGCACTGCTATTAGATCAGAAATGGGCACTTTACTAGAAAGGAACAGGGAAGTGTTTAACATGTGGCCCGAGATGTTTCCATGAGGGGAAATCGCAGAGAGAGTGTCGAGATACCGGTGAATTATCACTATATCGTCTGGTCTGGGAGTTGGGATTCTCTCTGCTTGTGGATGTAGCAAGGTTCTGCTGGGATGATCACGGTTTGAGATATATGTAAAACCCACTAGAGCTATTTTGGGTGTTTTTTCCTGTGCCCATTTCCTGTGCACATTGTCAGAAATTCCTCTCGGGCTGCTGCTCAGCCAGGTCTCTTGGAGAGCTTTGGGGGAAGAGCTACAAAAATTCTAGGGGACCTGAGATTAAGACTGAACCCAGAACCTGATGATGGGCAATTCCTGAGTGTTCAAGGCAGAGAAGATATGAAAGACGGTCAGTCTTTACTGCCTGGATGTAGTCTTCCTATGGCTTGTGTCTCAATCCCATTGGAAGCAGAAGGGCAAGACCAGTCATGTCATTTCCTTCTGTTGCCTTGTCCGCAACATGGTGCCGGAGAGGGCCACTAGGACCAGAATTTGTTTGTCAGTCTGTGTGGTTTTAGGGAGTTGGTTTGCTGCAAAGCAACTGTTAGCACAGCTGAACCAGCAGCAGGTCTGGGAGACGATGTCAGGGACAAGAATCGCTGACAGACCAGTAGACCCACGGACCCCGTTTCCTCTTGGCATTTTACTGAGAGTTTCATGTTGTGGCAAAAAGCACCACAGGCTAATGCACGCAGCTATGAGCATCCTGCAGCATCCAATATCGAGTGCAAGAGTGTAATAAAGCATTGATCAGCTCTTCTCTCCAGCACAACGTGCCTTTACGTACTGCTGTCCTGAAAACATTGATTAGCCTGGGGTCCTGCTGATCTTGTGCTGCAAGCTGTTTTTGTGCACGAACATCTGTTCAGAGTCTTTTCTCACTCTTTGGGAACAAAAGCCACCTCACTTGTCTGGACACTTGATTTTTGCATCATCTGTAGCAGCCAGGAGTGTGCAAAGCATTGTTCATCTTGTAAGGTACGTGGATGTGCTGGACACCAGGATGGTGTAAGGGTTGAATTTCTCATTTCCTGAAAACTTCCAAAATCACAAAAGTTTCAGTGTTCCTGTATTATGCCCCAGCTGTCTTTTGTACTTTCTTCATACCCAAAGGATCCTTTTGTGTTGGAATGGTTTACATTGTGCATATTGCAGTTGAAGTGTGGCCTGTCCACTTCCTCAGCCTGCCTGCCTTCTTAAAACTGATCACTTCTGATGCCTCTGCTATAAGCCCAGATCTGAAACGTAACATGTACATAAACTTTTGTTACTTCTGGCTCTGGGATTTAGGAACCTGTGCCTACTGAAGACACACTTTGTTTCCTTTTTCCTGTTCCCACCCCAACCCAGGCAATAGGTGTAGATGTTTCTGCATTCCACTGACATGATTCCCCCCTTGTTTGCTCCTGACCAGAACTTCAGCATAATTAATAAACAGACTGTGTCTAGAAAATGTTACTTGTGTTTGATGTGTTGGGACACAAATTTGCAAATTGTTTGGGTACTCAAAGAACATGTGACTCAATAAGACTCCTTCCAGCAAAGACAAGATTTCAACTAATCCAGACTATGTAATTATTTATGTGCTGACCCGAGTGCTTTGATCTAGGTTGTTTCCAGTCACTTGGAGTTAATACAACGTGGGTTTCTCTTACTGGTTTGCTACAGATGCCCCCAAAATGTGTTGTTCTAAGATGTCGCGCATTCAGGTACATTGGTTGCTGTGCGAAGTTTGTAGTGCTGGTGAAGTCCTAGAAGCCCGTAGTTAGGGTACTGCTCTAAGGGAGCTAGGCTGTGACTAGTGAGGTCAGAAGTGCTGTTCAGTTTCTGCAGAGCTAAAAGAGCATCTATAAAATGTCAAGAGGAAAAATTTATCCTTGTCTTGCATGTCCTCTGGTTTAGTTATTATGTTTCTCATATAATTCTGCACATACCTTTTTTTGTAGCTTAGTTTTGCACTTTTCAGATTTCATCAGAGACTCACACGCATGCTGTTTAAGAAGCATAGAATGAAACATAATGGAAAAGGACTTATCTCTTAGTTTAGAGAGAGATTTATTTTTGTAATCTATTTATATTAAATAAAGCTCCATTATGACTCTCTCCTCTCTATTGATTACCTTCTTGAGTATGTTTAGAGTGAGCAGTTGCTATGATCTTCCAACTTGCTGACATTTGAAAAGAGGGAATTCAAACACCAACACTTTAAGATCTTTTGCTTAAATATATTTACCAAATTTTGTAATTTATCCATTTTTTCCTCCCCTTAAGTTCATCTATCTATATGTAACTGTCCCTGCTTGCATTGTGTATGATAATAATGCTATGCAATCTGGTTTTCTTCACTGTAGGCAGAAAATGGGCAGCTGAGAAATGAATCGGTCAGACTTCTGCAAGAAGAACAGACAATTTCTGGGTTATTACAACTTTCAAGAGCTTCACTGCGAGTATTTTATCACATCTTCAAGATTTCTCTGCTTGTGCAGTTAAGCAGTCATTGGTAAGACTTGTCTGGATTTCTGCTTTTTAATGACTCTAAATAATGTTACACTTTACAATTGTGTTATCCACGTACCATGGTATCCAAAAGTCTTTCTATGCATATGGAAAGTAAAACAGTAATGCCAATTGTATATGCAGGTCTAGTTTTACTGGTTTTTATCTCCAACTTTGAACGTTAACAACATTCTTAATATCCGGCAAAGCAGGACAAATAATTTTGAATTCTGCTTTTTGTTGGGTTGATGTGTCCCTGTTTATTAATTAAAGTTAGTTGATTTACCCAAGTTTTAGCTCTGGTGAATTGATTATACTTAAGTAAATCCTCTAATATCATGTCCTTGCAGGGGCAATGTCCTGCAATGGGAGTATTGCTGTTGACTTGATTGGAGGCTCGGGGATGGTGTGAGGCCCTTGGAGGCAGTCACTAATCTCCAGGCATTCCTTTACCAGAGTTATTATAACACATTGCACAGGGTAAATGCATGGGTGCCCTCAGTCGCTAAGGGGAGCTATTTTGTAACGGAAGTGAGTTGCAAAAAGGAAAAAATTAAACTGATGTTGATGCCGAGAGAAAAACTGACTGTGATCTAGCATTTTTTTTTTCTGAAAATTTATCTTACGTTGAGGTCCCATCAGGAAGCCAGCAGCCCCTTCACCTTGGAGCAAGGTAACATGGCAGGCAGAGCTCACAGGGAGTGCACCTAACTTGTGGAAGACCAGGTTTCCCCACTGTTAATTTCACATGGCTTTGGAAAAGGCTTCTGACCTGTTTCCCTTGTGAGTAGCAACATAAGTTCATGCCTGAATTTTTTTCCTTGCACCTTGTCTAGATATTTATGCCTGTGAACAGGGAGTGTTGAGCTGCCACCAAGAAAAAAAGAGAATTCTTATTTGGAAGAATTTCCTAGTCACTTTGTGCAGGCAGAAATGAAGACTTAAATGCTGCGGCAAAGGAGAGTCAGACCTAGAGACTGTCTTGAGCTTCACAGAAATGATCAGACAGAACCCTTCCCCTTCGCAGAGGACTTCTGGCATGTTATTGGTATGTTGTCCGTATTCATCAACTACAGAGTTTGCCCTAGGCAGCCCAGTAGCACTGGAGGGATATATAGGCCCCAACCCTTGCATCTCTGCTAGTTCCCCTCCTTGTCACTCTGAGAATTATATGACATGTCATTTTCTGCCAGCTTCTTTTCTCCTTCAGGAGTGCTGAGGAAAATAATTTAGCTTGTTTTAGAAAATGTCATTTTTCTATCTCGATAAATTAGCCTGGCTGCTGTATCTCTCCAAGCCATTGAGGCTGCTTCACTCATAGCACCCCATGCGTCTTCTGGACTTGAATTTTTTATTATTATTTGTCTGAAAGTCTTGCATCATCTTTTTTTATCCTACCCGTTTGCTATTCTTCTTATTTGTTTACAGTTGCTAACTTCAATCTTCTCAGTCTTCAGTGCCTGAAGTTTAGTGTCCATATACTTCTAGAGCTCTTTATAGCGTTGTAATAGTTATATTGTCCTTCTTTTATGCCCAAGGAAAACTCACTTAGTGAGTCATGTCCTCACCACCGAGCCCAAAACAGTCCTTTCACATACCACAGAACCTACAAACTACTTGTCTCTCTCTGCCCTGAGAGTCTTGTGCAGTTCTTGTTTCCGTCTGATTTGGTTAGCTCTCAGTGACTTGGAAAACTCTTCATTTTCACCGTAGCAATACAAAGGACTTGCATCTCATGAGAGCCTGATCTCATGTTCACAATGGCCCACTGACCCCTTAGCATTGCAAAACTGTGGTGTCCGGGTCTTGAGATTACTCAAAAGAAAAGAGATGAATTCTCACGTGAAAGTCCATGAAAACTACATACATTTGCTCCTTTCCTACAGCTTTGCTCAATGACTTGGAAGGCAGTTTAGCAGGCAGTACCACTAAAATGGCAGTTTCTATTGATGGAAGATGACACAGAGGAGATAAGGAAGAGAAGAGAAAGGAGCAAGCTGAGGAAGAGGTAGGTACCAGATACGGAGACCAGATGGGAGTTTATCTGTAGATAGCTTTTAATATTAGCACTGGTTTTGGTATCATCATTGAAGGGGTGGGAAGATGGGTGGAATTAGGAGCTGGTCTCAGGTAAGAGAATCACTGGGTGAGCTCAGAAGGCTTAGGTCCTGTAAACTTAAAGCACAAGGACTCTGGTGAATACGTGACTTTCATTTGCACTGAATGTGTTCCCTGTGTCTGTGGATTCAGATCCAGTGACTTTAAGGACACATGCAATTTGGATTGGATTTTGGCCCTGCTAGTCCTGTGGACAACATTGGGGAACGGTTGTACTTTTTCTGCAGGTAGATGATCAAAATGCATACTTTACCCTGCAGAGCCTTTTGAGGAAGTCAGGATAGCAGCCTCATTCTTGAGCTAGCATTGACTTTGCCAGGTTTTTTTTTCCCCCACCTTCTTTATAAACTGAGCATGTCTGATCTGGAGTCACTGAGAGGCAATAACCAAGAAATCCTATGAAAATGTCAGGAACCACATTTCAAAGCAGATTTGCATCTTACCAAGCCTGTAAAAGACCAAGGTGTGAGTAAAGGCTTGAGAAGATAGAGTGAAGGTAGCTATATTCAGGGAGGTGATGGCAGGTGAGGGTTATGTGGGAGGAAGGGAATGAATTCCTGTATAAGGATCTCTCTGGCACTTCATGGCCTGATCTGTGGAGGGCCTTAGTTTAGAGAATAAAGTTAAGATCTGAGGAGAGGGGAAGCAGATACAGGAGGTGTAGTACATAGAGAATATGATACCCTGGGGGGGTTTAACGCAGTAGTAGGGATTTATGGTGCAGCCAGCAGTTGACAGCTTAGAGAAAGCCAACTACAGAGACCTGCGTGAACAGTCCCCAGAGCAGTAACTCACTAGTGTCCCCAGAAAGACAGAACTATGTAAGTCTGTCTCTTAGGCGAAAGAGATGTTATCTTCCAGCAATGAAGGGTAGTGCTGATTAAGAATTTCTGTTTTAAAAGCTCTGCTTCTGACTAAAATTAGCTGCTCTGCCCAGACTCAGCGATAACAGGCAGATTCTGAGGCCTTGACTGTTTACACACATAAGGCAGCGTCTGTGGGAGTGTAGGGCCAGCATCAGCCTCATTCCCCTGTTAGTCTAGAGTAAACAAGTGAGCTCTCCCTTGTCCCATTTATGCAGAGAATTTCAGGCTTTGTTCTCAGGGGGGAGCAGGGACTGTTCTGTCCCTAGGCAGTGGAGATGCAGAAAGCTGTAAAGAGTGCAGGGGGCTGTATCAATGGCCAACCATCCTGGCATAACAATAAGGTGCTTGGCTGGGAGGTACACGTAGGAGATGGTAGGATTGCTCCTCTCTAGCATTGCTACCGCAGCCATGGCTGCAGTAGTTTTGATTCTACATCTTAGAGTAAAAGGACTTGCCATTTTCTAGTTCTCCCTTTCTAAGCTTTCCTGTCCCTGAAGAAGCGCTGTGAACAGCTTAGATGAGAATACCTTTCCTCATAGCCTTGCTTTTGTTGAGGAAAACTGGGGTGCAATTTTGAAGTAAAAAGTAGTGAGAACAGTGAAAATTCTGTGTAGTCCAGGTCACAAATCAAGTACAGACTAGATATTCTGGTAGGAAAGAGCCAATACAGAAGATTCCTGTTCATCTGAAATCTATGAATCTGTTTTAGTCAAATGGACTGAAACATCCAGCATAGAAAACTTTCCCTTTCAAGTTTCTGGGTGAACAAATAAGGATTCATTTATGCAATGAAATATAGTGCCTAAATCTGACTATGACCAGGCAAAAGAGCTGAATTCATGATCTTATTCCTGAGCTGTTCCTCGCTAGCTAAACCCTCAGCGTCATATACTGAATATGTATACATACATATACATATATGTCAGTATCTCAGCTTTCGGCATGCCAAGAATTAGGCCAATGTCTGCTTGTTCTTCTATGTATAAGCACTTGGTACTGAATACATTGCACTACTCTGAGATACCCAATGTAGTGGGATTTCCATAAATTTTTTTAATGTAGACTTCAGAAGTACAATGTTTAGCTAGTACATCAAATGGATCCAACTGTTTCCCAAATTTAAGGGCCTGAGGCTCAGCAAACAGATCATTCTTAGATGCTGTAGCATCACACAGGGACAATGTAGCTCCAAGAGCAGTAACAGAAATACACAAGTGACATTGAAATGAGGTGTGAAGGGCCTGGAAAAAAATAAAACCCAATGTGAAAATTCAGGCTATTGGCCTCTGATCCTGCATGAGAAGTGTTTATGCTGTGGACTGCGATTGATGCTTAGTGACGATGAGGCACAGTATGACAGGGAGAATTAGGAGCTGTGAGAATATTGGATGCGCAGCCATTTTTGCCTCTGTCAGGCTGGCCCCTCTGAGTTACTGCTGATGCTGTTAATACTGTCTCCAGCTCACTTCATTCTGCTGCTGCGTGGAGGTGGGGGTGTTTCGCCCAGTGCAGATTGGTAGCGTGCACAGACCGCATTTCTCAGTGGGGGGATGTGATGCATTTGTTAATCAAACCAAATTGCTTAAAATGTTTGAAGAGCTACCCAAACTTTCTGAATAGGTTCAGCCATTTGTTGTCGTGGCAGCTTTTACTGACTGGCAGTATTGGAACATCCTGCCTAACTGGACAGTTGTGTGTGTGTGTGTGTGTGTGTGGAGGGGGAAAAAGAAGTGTTCCAGAGATATGGTGAGTTATAACCCTGTCTTTGGGTAAGTTGAGGTTTCAAGGATGATTTTTGTTCCATTTCCAAACATTCCAGTGAAGAACACAAACAGAGAAGTCCCTATTCTGGTTGCTCATTTTGGAATTTAGAGAATTTGGAATTACGTGGCTTGCTTTGAGGGCTTTCTAACCTCGCATAAGTAGTCTTATTTTGGACAGGCTGTGCTCCAAGGATCTTCATCTTTCCTCAATGAATGTAAGCAAGGAGTGGAACTGAACCGAATGACTTGCTACAGCATCTCATTCTGTTTGTTAAGAATGGTCTATCAATCATTGTGAAACAAAAGCTTATAAGATAGCTGGCTACCTTAACGTGAATGTGAGGTTTGCCAGCTCTTTATTACCTGTGTTATGTACATCGCAGCAATTTGTTGTTATTCTACTGGAGAGACTCATTTTATGGTCAGCATCAAAATTGAAATAGTAGAGCCAAAGTGTGCAGGGGCAGGATACAGTTAAGTGTTATGCCCATATGCAAGTCATTAATTCAAGGTTACTTTGCATAAAAGCACTGAAAATAAACTTTATATGAGAGGGTTTTGTTTTGTTTTGTGTTTTTGTTTTTTGAGGGAGAAGGATGTTTTCTTGTCAAGTCAGAGAACTTGTTAACATTCAAGGTCCTTTTGGGGAGGCAAATAAAATCTGTTTTTTGATTAAGCTGTGAAGTGGGAGACTTTTGAAAGTAGGATTTTAATCATAAAGAACTAATTATGACATGAATAGTGTCTGCTGTGACTTCTTCTGCATCTCTTAATTGACTTTATCAAAGAAATCCAAGCAGTTGTAGTCAAAACATAGCAAATGAGAAAACCAAAGATTGGAGATGACTGCTTTTTCTGTACTGGAATATGCCTGATTTTGTCTCAAGTTGGAATGAGCTTTGTGGTTCTCATAGCAGAAGCAGAGGGACTTTGCCCCTGGGATATAGCTTATAAGAATATTGAGAACTTAATGCAGGAAGTTCAAGAAATTCATGCAAATATGTGTACTCTTGGTATCTATAAGGAAGAAGTGGAAGTCATAATCTATGTTGATTATGGAGACAATTCTCCAATTACAGAACCTTTGGATTTGGGGGATATTTTTACTTTGAGTCCCAAATTGCTAACCACCTCTGCCAGGCCGTCTATCTCTTAAAGATTAAACCAAATATAAAGTAAGCATTTATGTTTGATTATTATTTATTTTTAATGCTCAATTTAAACAGCCAAAATTGTGATCTAAACAGTAAATTAAAACCTTGGCATGAATTGGTTCCTGTATGTCTCTGATTGCTTTTATATTAAATGGTTTACATGAATGCTGTTATTTATCTTGAAAGCAGGTGGACATGCATATTAATGAGACTCAGGTGTTAACTTCATGCTGTTTCTTTCCAACTAAGAAAATCTTTACATTAACTTAAAATGTTTTTTACAGGTATTTCTTGTAATAATTACATGATGGCACTTTGTGCATCATAATGTTCCTACATCACGGCCCCCTCATTTTATTCTTTCCCTTCTTCTAAGTCTCTTTCAGCTGTAGACGGATCAAACAGGGAGCTATAGCAGATACAGTTCAACATAATCTGATTACAAAAATATTGAGGAACCTACCAAAATACCAATAATAAAGTGGAGTCAGTGCTCTCTAGCCCAAAAGACGATCTTGGTATATTCCTAGATTTCCCTGACTGCCTAGCTTCATAGCTGTTCTTTAACTAACATGACTTTCCTTATTTTCCCCACTGCCAGAAGATGGTACTAGCTCATGTGGAGATGACAAATGTTAGGTTTGTGAGTTGCATCACAGTTTTTATTTGTGACCTTTTATTTTAAAGATAGGTAGTACTGTCAATGATTGAAGTATGCTCTTGGACTTGGAGCAGGCTGGGCAGTTCATACAACTAATCCTAGGAATGCAAAGACTGCCAGGTTGCAGAACTGCAATTCAGCTGTAACTCTTGCAGCACTGACTTCATCCTTTGCTTGCACACGAGGCCTTTGGAAGCTTCTAAAGCTTCATTTGCCTCAGTTGAAAAGCAGAATTCATGTGTGTTAAATGAATTCTGCAGAATTGTGCTCTGCACAGCTCTGGCTTAGCAGGATGAACATTTAATTAGCAAAAGGAACAAGGGGTGAGTGTCTCTCACGCCACTAGTATCTTGCCTGAGAAGAGCTAGTTGAATGTGGAGGGACATAAGAAGCAGGAAGAATCCTTCAAAATCTGAGCCATCCAAAACAAAGCTAACTTCCAAGGAGATTAAGAAGAAGGCCTATGTTTCATAAATAGACCTAGTCCCTGTAAAAGCCCAAATCTCAGTTCCTTTGGATTTTGGGTTCTGGTAGAACTGTGTGGTTTTACTCTGCTTATCATACATGATTATTCACGCACACTGCAGTACCTGTCACAAGAACATTGTTTATCTGTGAGAGTTTGATCGTTCAAGATGCTGGACTTCATGCCCCTAATTTGATCAAGTTCTGCAAGGGACTTAGGCGTGAGCTGAATGTAAGTATGTTAAACTCAAGCTGTATAAGAGCCAAAATGCTTCCTATCTTGCAAGCTTATTCCCAGGCCAAGTAATGGCTCATAATGGGCATATTAATCCCTGGTTATGTAAAGTGTTTGGATTGCCCCACTAGAATAAATAGCTTGGTACATTTACATCCAGCACGGAGGCTTATTTGTAGGTTTTAACAGATCAGTACAGGAAGTATGGAAATAAATATATCTTTAAAAAGAAAAAAAAAGGGAATTACATTTATCAGTTCAATTTACTGCATATTGCCAAAGGACACTGTATATATAGCAAGTATATGTACTCAGGTTACAGAAATAAATTGATTTAATAGCGTTGCTAGACTGAAATGGATGAAAAACACAGAAGTATTTTAACAGCAAGCCAAGATATAAGCAATGAATTATGAATCCTTCCAATTACATTTTTAAAAACATGTTTGTTGTTCCTTTTAATTTGAAATTATGGGCTCAATGAGCACTTAACTTTATTTCCAGTATTAGTTACAGGTACTAATGGCTTCATTTACATTATGTTAAATCATTACATTAAACTCTCACTCAAGCAAATCTTTTTATGGAAGAGTTGCTAAGAGTTCTTGTGTAAGGGGACAGGACCAGAATTTACAATTTATGGGAGCTGCTATTAAAATGTTAACATCTGTTAATGGATTCAGGTGTCAGATAGCTGCTCTCTAGAAGACTTTTTTTTTTTTACTATGGAATCGGAGGGGTCTTCGTAAATGTTTTGGTAGAGAAGATCTGGTTGTGAAAGTGGTCAAAGAAAGAGTGGAGAGCAGAAGGGCTTTGTGGAAATAGCTGATGAGTTTTTTCAATGGCAGGGGGGAAGTGGATGTCTATTTTTGTCAATGTTTTGAAAAATGTCATCAGCTCTCAAGGACTGTCAGCAGGTTTGTGAAGCTGGCACATTGGAGGGTGATAGAAAGAGAGCATTTGGCCTGTTCTTCTCACCTAGAAACCCTGCTCCTCTCGCCAACCCCCCGACAGCTGAGATTTCACTTCTTTACAAGTCTGTGAGAAGGGAGGAACAGAACCAGAGCTGGAAGGGACCTGCTAAGGGCTGGTCCCAGGCATGAGCACAACCTGCTGTTGCCTAAGGCAGGAAACAAGTGGAGAAGGTGACCACTCTGCTTGTTCTATTTTACAAAGCTCCTGGTGGAGCACTGGCCCTTTCGGCTCCACAGTAGAGGGAACTCTAACTCTCCAGAGCCTGTAGTTTGCATTAGAGCTTGTGTGACATTTTCAGGTAGCATCAGGATGCAGGCATCTCTCGTGAGCAGAAGTCTTCTGCAGGCACAGTAAGCAAAAATTGAAACCTGCCAGACTTACTGTCCTGCAAGAGCAGAATAATTGGTCAACTCATGTACCACAGGTACAGACGGGGATATCTGAGCTGTCTGTGAATGTCTGGACATGAAGTCACCCTAGAAGGCAAGTTGAGGCTTCCCAAAAGGCTTCATGTCAGTGCATTCGGAATAGCATAGCATGTGGCTTGATGGCTCTAGTGGGACTGTGTGGACCTGTGGCAGCTGAGTTGGAGATCCTTCTAGGGTTGAAATCCAGATATAAACTAGAGCTATTTCTGCCGGAAGGCTAGAACTTGTGATACCCCATACAAATTTGTGTTTAGTATGGAGAGAACATGTTAGTAATTCTGGCTGTTCTTGCATGTCATGACAGGGATTTCCTCTGTAAGTCTGGGTTTCAGAGAGGTCTGTGTGTAACCAGAGAGACTCCAGCAAAACCTGCAAGAACAGAATCCTTTTGCTGTAGTCATTAAGCTAATGAGACCTTGTAGGATGGCTCAAGGGCCCAAGAGACAGAGCAGGAAGGAAGCAAGAAGGCTAATGTAAGCTGTGGCCAAGGCAAAAGAGCATGATAAATTAAGTGAAAGTACAGTTGTGTTGCCTCGACTGCTGCAAGCTTGAAAGATTAGCAGATTAATGTATCCCGGCTGGGGCGGATGAGGAACAAGCGGTCTCATGAGGTATGGAAGCCAGCTATATTAGATATGAAAGCAAGAGTTCATATCTTGGATTTGTAAAGCTTTTACAGCTCTGATTGAGGTGATGATCTGATTCTAGATGAGAATTTCAATTTTTGGAAATATATTAAAAAAAAAAGTTTTTATGTGAATGCAGTACTGCTACTAGGAGACAAATTTTTCACTGCTGAAGCAGGAAGTCCTCAAAGACACAGCTACAGAGTTGGTTGGGTCCATTACCCATTAAGTGATTTTTCCCAGCCCAGCTCTGGCAGAGGTTCGGATGTTGAAGGGATATTTGCAGGGAAGCAAACAGGATGCTAAGCACTGTCAGGCAGCAGATGCTCTCAGCTCCATGGAGCTGAACTCTCACTGTCCTGGGCTTGTAATGTCTGAGAGAATAAAAAGAGAATAAAACATTCATTGCAGACCTAAGTTCTCTCTCTTTGTGTGGGTGTGGGTGGGTGGGTGGAGTTCTTGGATGGGATTGCTTATCATTTGAGTACAAAAAGATCCCACTACTAACTTCCAGAGTGAAAACTTGTGTTCACCAGTATTTTTCAGAGACATCTCCCATATCTCATGCCTGGCTCCTTAGAAAGTGAGTGAGGAGTTCTTGAGACCAACAGTAGCTCATGCAGTAGACCTCAGGCTTATGCTGGGGCTACCGTATGTTGTATATGGTTCTCAAAAAATCTGTTAAACTAAAACAAGGCATCTCTCTGCCTCCTTCCTTAGAAACCTGTCTTGTTCTTTGTGAGGTGTTTCTTTGCTATAAATCCCAACCATTGAGGTGTGTGTAGCTGACATCAGGTTTTGAAAGACAGCAGAGATTGACTAGGCCTTTCTCCAGAAATTATTCATGGTGGAGGATGGGGAGAGGAAACAAGCAGCACATACTGAATGTTGGGGAGACGATACGCAAACCAAGGCATTCACCAGCTGGTGCAAGAGCACAGACCCAAACTAAAATGCCTTGAGCTCTACTGACAAGTTAGTATTATCACTCATTTTTATCACTCATGTTGCACAATATTTCTCACTGTAAAACTTTGCTTCAAATTGTCAGTAATTTTTCCACCCTTTCAACATTTGGTTGAAATTTGTTCACCTTCATTCCAACTTGTAAGTGCTTGATTCTTCTGAGATGTTTTGAGTGTGTGTAGTTCTCTGGATATTGAGTTAATCACGTACTCACTGTCACTCCACTGAAGTTAATCAGAAATGAAGTTACCCATTAATTATGGAGAGGGCAGTGCCTTTTCAGTGCTTCATCAACCCTGGTGTTGCTGACGTTGAACCTTAAGGCTGTTGGGAATGTCTTATTCAGAATGCCTTGGGGAAGGATTCTAGTTATTTTTATAAATACCCTTCATTTCTCCTACTTTTGAAAGACTTCCTTTCACAAAATACCTCTTCTCTGTAAAAACAAACAAATGAAGAAAAAACACCACCACCAACGAAACACCAAGCGGCCAGCCAACAAACTTCGTTGTCATCTGCAGTTTTTAAGAAATGGCTGAAAGTCTAGTAGGTACATGAGTTCCCAGGAGTGTG
Source organism: Chauna torquata (assembly GCA_013399475.1). Lineage (NCBI taxonomy): Eukaryota > Metazoa > Chordata > Aves > Anseriformes > Anhimidae > Chauna > Chauna torquata. The sequence goes on from VXAL01004929.1 coordinate 113,104, forward strand.
TCACAGTGGGTAAGGCTGGTGTGGTAATTGCTGACCATGGGTAAGACTAAGGGTGAGTGCTTGAAGGAATAGTAACAAGAGATTGCTGCTTACGGCTGTCCAGATTTGCTCTCCTTTGCATCTTGGTAATGAACAATTAGGACTTGCAGAGCAGCTTTATTTGTTTGCCCTGATTTGTTCAGTGTACCAGGGTTTGCCTTATCTCCTGCCTTGTTATCAGGTCTCGAAGTTTTCTGGTAGTTGCTGCTAGATTTTTTCTGCCTTGGAGGGTTTGGAAGAGCCTGTTAAATCACAGGGTGACTACAGAGGAGCTGGAAGCAGCATATTGAGGCAGTCTTGAGATCTAGGACAAGCAGACCAACTTCAGGGTATCAGTCCTCACTTGAGGGTATAGCTAAACCTCCAGCTGTGGCCAAGGTTGCTTTTGGGAGGGCAGGCCATACGAAATAGGCATGTGGTTCTGATTCTGCAGCAAGATGGAGGTTCCTTTGTTCTAAGGGAACCTCACATACAGTGGAGATAGTGGAGCCATTTCAAAAGGTGGTTGGGATTTACATATAGACATTTTGCTTTGAATTGTTAAATTTAGCTAAATAGAATTTTTAAGCTGGGAAGTTCCAATTAGAATTACAGCCTGTCTTTTTAAGCTTGGAGTGACTTGTGACTGTGGTAAAATAGCTTGGATAGTTCTTGTATGCTGTGTGAATGCCTGAACCTCTGAGGTAAAAAGTCACTGTCCTCCCTATCTCTAAGAGGTATGTAAACATTTCATAAAGAGAACTACTTCTGCAGCAGGAGATTGTATATTGTCAGATGTATAATATGTGTTTGTTGTTTAAAAGTAATGTTGCAGGCTCAAAGAATAATTTCCAGTGTTGATTACAAAGTGGACCAGTTTCAACAGAATTGAGTTTGTCCAGAGGGATCCTGGTGTTAAAAAACCTACCCTGATAAACAGATTTGAAACCCTATTCTGAGATGGGTAGGAAAAGGATTTTTCTCATCTCTATAGATTTTTCTTTTCCTAGCTAAATTAGCAGATATGATGTCTTGCTGATTTTGTGATAGTGTGCAGCTGGCAGATTCTACTCTATGCTGTTATTTGAAATAGTGCAAAGTGAAACAAAAAGCATTTGGGGTTCAAATGAGGAGTTCAAGCCAAAATGAATTGCTACCATTTAATGAAATAAATAAATATATAAAAACACACACACACAGAAGTATAAAAATGTAAATAAAATAAAATAGCTTCAGGTCTACCTGAAATGTTGTTTTTCTCAATCCAGCTGAACCACTGATCTAAAGGGATCAGTTATTCACACATCTCTATTGGTGAGGGATGTTTGCCTTTGTCAGATTGTCAGGTTTGTAATGAAATTGTAGTATACCATAATAGCTTCTCCTTCACAATTTTCTTTAAGGGCTCTTCTTCACCAGCTATCTTAGAAACCTGACTTTTCAAATTTAAGGATTCTATGTCATCAACTTCAACCTAGGCTATAATTTCACCACCTAGTTTTTCATAAAAATTTGAATTTCAGAAAGTATCTTAAGGCAGCTGCCTTGCTTCCCCTTTAGACATGTTTGGTTCTCCTCTGACTCAAATCAGAAAGAGTTGGGGGAAATGTCATAATTTCTTCTCTTCTTTTTTAGTAACCTTTTCATCAAACATGAGGAGCCATGTGTCTTTGTGCTTCAAGTAGTGCTATCCTTAGGCAATGGTAAGTAGAAAAATGTGTTTCTGCCTTGAAAATCTTATCACCTTGCTTTCAGATTCTTCACTTTTCTTGTATCTCTTTGTCTGTGCATGCTTTGTTGACTGGGTGTTTACTGTAACAACATTATTTATGTTAAGTACAGGAAAGAGCCGTACATTAAGAGTTCAAAGGCAGATTGTAATTCAATAGAGATCAGGCATTTCTTTGATTTGCAGCTGGTTTGAAAAATGAAAATGAAATGCAAATAATCATCATTTCCTTCCCTCGATTATTTTGAAAAATAGAATAACATTTATGTTTTAGAAAATGACTTTTTTTTTAATCTAGAAGATTATACTTAAATAGACATGGTTATTAGGAAACTTTTCCAGATATGTGGCTTCCAGTTAATTTCATATATAGAGTACACAGTCCTGAGTGTATCACTATTTCTGAGTGAATAAACAGGGTAAGAGCTGTTGGGATACCAGAGCCCTCCCCAGGCCCTAAGTAATTGAACAATCTTTACTCAAATGCAGCGGGCTGGACAGTCAGACTTGGGTGACCTGAATGGCAAAGCTGTTTATTTTGCTTCTCCGATCTGCCTCCTGAGCAGAAGGAGATTTTTTTTCACCGCTTGGGTCTCAGTAAGGGGTCTGAAGGTTCAGAAATCTCAGGCCACCCAGGAGTGGTAGGGCTGGGAGGTCGAGGGGCACTGCAGTGGCAGCAAGGAGGATGGAGCCAGAGGGCTGCGGGGCAGTGAGGTGGGCTACCAGAGGAGAGCAGGACCCTGCCTCCCCGTGGTGCTGAGCAGGCTGTGGGAGGGGAGGAGATGCAGGTGTCACAGTCACTTTTTGCATGTGTGCCCATGGGGCATTGGTGGGACTGGACACAGCCATGATTTCAGTGGAGGGCCATCTAGGGTGATAAAGGATGTGTCCCACTCCAGGTGATGTACATGATAGGAGAGAGGACACCCCAGATTCTTCAGGTTTACCTACCTCTGTTAGTGAATTTCATTTCTTCTCCGGAGGAGAAGAAAACAGATATTTCTGCTCTGGGGCAGAGCTGGTCTTCAGGTGGTTTCCCTGGCTGTTGCTAGGATTGTGGTAGATCGACCCAGCCTCCTGCACAATTTCTGTGCGTGGCAGGAAGCCTCCACGGAGTGTGGTCAGAGGTTGCATATCTCCTGCCATGCTCCTCTGAATTTTGCCCCATGGCTGATGTTAGGGGCAATTTGTTCTTCCAAAACGTGGGGTAGGACTTCCCCGTGGTTAAGCAGTCACCGGGCAGGAACCCAAAGTAGCTGGCAATGCCTCAGTACTGGTGTCTTTACAATTTCAACATCTTCTGATGTAGCTTTAACACAGTGCAGGGGAGGGTGACTACTGGGTACATTCTGCACCTGGATTGCCATCTCTCCTAGCCCCAATATCCAAGGAGTTCTGCGTGCGAATATCAGAGCAGTATTGAAATACGGAATCGTTTAGCATTGAGAGCCTCCTGCTGCCTGTTTCTCCATTCCTGCACCAAATGAAGAGTTGTCTAAATACTATATGATGGTACCATGAAATATTGGATCAGAGAGGCAGTCCTAATGTTTCACCAGCTACTGTAAGCAGCACAGCAAAATGATTAATGAGACCTGGCCCTAGCTCTGTCAAAGCCAGATCTGTTGGGCTGCGCAGTTTTTTCTTTTTTGGAATATTCTGTTCAGCAGCATGTTGCCGTACAGACTCATCAGCAAATGAGTAGCAGATGGAGCAGTGACACATTTTATCTTGCAGCAGCAGGGACATTGTATGTGCTAGGAGATTTCGGAGAAGTTCCTTTCATGTGAAGTATGTGATGAAAAAAAAGCTGCTGATTGTTTTTTTTCTCTGCAAAATTGCAGATGGACAAACAGAGAGGAAAGCGGTTGTCTCAAGGCTTGCAAAGCAGTAACAAAGAATCAGATTTTCAAGGAGTTAAAATTAAAACCCTTGCCATGGCAAAGACATGCATCTCTGCATCCTGTGTCCGACTGATGCACCATGGATTAGTTTTTGTTTCAGATAGTATCCTTTCAGTCAGGGCTTTACAAATTGGTAGGTAGAGTTACTGTTCTTTAAATGCCAGATGCTTCCTGTCATCAGAGACCAATTGCAGTTAATCCATATCCTAAGCCTTGTATAAATTGATTCTTCCACCCCTCATAATATGTAGCAGATGAGACACTGTAAAGGAAAATCTGAAAATGAATCTGAGCTGAGACTGAGGTTTGGGTTTGTTTGGCTTCTGGGCTCTGCCAGTGTATATTTTTTCTTCCCATAAGCTCCATGCACCATAATGTTTACTAGGATACTTAGACTGGAAACTGCTGATTGTGGAGTTCCAGCCTGAGGCTGGATCCTGAAGCTAACCAGACTGTGAGCAAGGGTAAAGCAGACATTACAAGGCAAGGTCTGTGTTTGTCCAGGCAACATCTAACACCAGAAGATGCAGTCATGTTCCAAGGTGCATGTGGGTTTTAACCTGTGATCATCCTTGCAGAAATTTCTTTTCCTCTATATTAGCAGACACGTAGGGGGGTGCATACTGCCTGGTTTATGTGGGCAATGCTTTCCTTTCATTGTTACCCTGATATTCATGCCGCACTCAGGGATTTGGCAAGCATTTTTTTCCCAGTGACTGTACTGATCTATCTGGAGAGAGCATATGCAGTCGGCAACATACTGTGTGCCTTGCTGTTTACCAGGAACAAGGCACATCCATAGATGTCAATTTGCTGTGGCAATGCTGTGCAGTACTGGTAGATTTGGGCCAATGCACCCGAATAATGTCTCAGCCCTCCCAGATTCTGATAACTGTTGAGATTGAGCTTGTTCAGATGAACAAACGTACAGGTAGCAGCAGGGAATGGGTCACAATAACCCAACTGTCCCTTTCAGTCCTTTATCGCAGTCTGTAGTGTGTCTGCTACAATAATTAATATCCTGTTTCAGTGCACAACATAAGACATAATTCAATAGTCCGTTCTCCTCACTTGCCCTATGTTGTGACGTCCGTGAGGCACAAAGGGCTGTGACTTATAACAACAGACAAACTGGGAACCATGCGCTGGGCTGTGAGGTCTGTTGTGCTGTGCTGAGAGAGGGAGATGCTGGCAGCCAGCGTCAAGCCAGGAACTTCCTGAATTTAAAGGTGTGGCTGCACAGCATCACCAGATTCTGAATTCTGCAGAGTAAAATGTGGTGACTACCAGGGGAGGACAGAAGGTAGCAGAAGCGGGGCATGCATGTCAGCTCCAGAACTTCCCAGACAGTGAAGATGCCATGATGGGAAAGCCCTCCCCCTTCTCCAGCCCAGAGTCACAAACATTGACCAGACCAAATTCCCAGTCCCAAACCTTTTGGGACAGAGGATCTCTAACTCTCTACTGATGACCTTTCTGCTGATTGTGGTCTAGTAAGACAATAGTCAGATGTTTTTTCATAGTTGAAAGCTTTGTTAGAGCACCCAACTCTGCACACAAACAGTAAAGTACCCAAGGTCCCTACCCAGACACACATGAACGAGTGAGTGACCACGAAACCTAATAGTCCTGCTGCAGCTAGGTAGAGTTTAAATAGCTCTTTTGCAAAGAACCTCAAGCCAGCTCTTAGCAACAAATAACAAAACTTTCCTGAAGAGGGTCTGATGTATACACTAGTCATGGAGCTTTGGGTGCTTTTGGAATCAGATTTGTTTTCATATAAAAAGTTGATGGAGAGGACAGAGAAAAAGGCAACCCTTTTTATCCATGTGATCAAAGTTTAGATGAAATCTGAGATGCACTTGCCACTCCCAAGGCCAGCTCCTCTACTTATTTATATTCTGAGCAGCGCTGCTAGGATCTCACAGTTGTGCTAGTGTAGCAGTTCACAGAGTTACTGCTTTCTTCTTCCAACTACACTGGCACCAGTGGCCCCTCTGCAAAGTCTGTGTTTGCATTAGTAAATTTAACCCTGTGAGGGAACATTCTTGGGACAAGGTCGTGCACTGGTGTGCAGCATCATTCATGCATCTTCTTCCAACACCAATGCAAATGCAGAATACGTAGGGATGCTGTGTGTTGCAAAGACTTCCTGAGAATCATAGAATCACAGAATCATTTAGGCTGGAAAAGACCTCCAGGATCACCCAGTCCAGCCTTTAACCTAGCACTGCCAAGTCCACCATTAAACCATGGCACTAAGCTCTGAATCCAAACGTTTTTTGAAGACCTCCAGGGCTGGTGACTCAACCACTTCCCTGGGCAGCCTGGTCCAATACTTCACAACCCTTTCAGTGAAGAAATTTTTCGTAATATCCAAAAATTTTTCCTAATATCCTAATCCATTCTAATGTGACTCTTCTGAGCGTATACCAGTGAAATCTTCATGCTGCCCCATCATGTGTGCTTTCTTCTCCCCTCCTTTTTGAGGTGTGTAGATACAGATACAGATCTGTGCTTGTACATCAGCAAATGATTGATAAGATGTTAAGATCTGGGAAAACTAGAAGTGATCGCCTGTCAGGGCTGTTACCTTGAGATGTGTGAAGAACATGTTTGAGAGGTCTGGGTTAAGAACATGCATTTTTGTATGTATTCTGTCTCTTAAAGAATGAAAGTAGAGTCATTTTTTCACACTTAGTATGGGTTTTGTTTTCTGAATTTCAGCTGAAGAGAATAATAGAGCCAGTCTGACCTCTTTTTTGGTAACACATATAAATGACGTTTTAATGGCAAGCACATAAATCCAGATATTTTCTGCTCTTCTCTCTCTTTCCTGAAGATCAAAGAGCATCTAATGACAACAGTAATGAGTCTCCCATAGGGATCAAGCTTCAGGATTTAATATTTTGCCAATTGAAAACAATCAGACTTTTTACCGTGGGAGAGAAAGGGAGGCACAGTGAAGAAAAAGGCATTCTGACAAGAGTCAGCAATTCTGCAGTGCTCAAATGATCTGTTGAAATACTGACCTTGTCACACCTGGCTAGACTGGGCAAAGCTGTAACAAGAGGACTTGTTTTCCCTTTGAAATCTTCAGGTTTTTTTTTCTCCTTTGTGAGAGAGAATAATGAGGCAGTTCTTAGCACAAAGAGCTTTTATACCAGACTAAGGAGGATATGGGGGAAAAGCTTTAAAGTGCCTGTTGATTATTTGATGTATTCTGAGTAGTCATTTCTGAGGCTTCATTCTGAAGTACACGTTCAGCATGGTCGGGGAAGGTCTTGCCGAACACTAATCACTTGCTAATCTTTTCAGGGACGTTGACTTTCTGGTTGGATGGTAGATGCAGAGAGGGTCACAGAGCATGAGAATGGGAAGAGAAGAGGGTGCTAGAGGAACACATTGTTACTCTTATTTATTTGACACCTAGTGGTTGGAGGCCTGACTGGTATGAAGAGCTCTATGTCCTCAAAATGGTACTTGTGCTCCTCACACCACAGCTCTAGGCTCTTCCTCACATGGATTGTATTTTAGACTTTAGAGATGGGGATGCTGATCTGAGTAGCAGTAGGTCATCACACTGAAAGACAGCACCAGATGAGGGAGGTGTATGTTGAGATGGGGCCTCAAAAAAGAGAAAGCAAGTGCCCTGTTGCTCAGGGAGAGTGGCAGCTTCTGGTGGCATGAAGAGATGTACCTCCCTTCTGGAGAAGATGGGGAGGTTGAGGCTGGTGTCTGTCACAAATCACTGGAGGGATGAGAGTGGGTGTTGTTGGTAAAAGATAAGGATAATTGGTCTTCAGGAAGGGAGAGCTTGAAATGAACATTTTACTTTAAAAAAAAAAAAGAAAAGAAAAAAAAAAAGAGGCTGCAGATCTAAGATCTAAAGCAGCGTGAAGTCCCACCTGTATGATGACCAGGGTGTGGGGGAGAGGAGCACAGGCTGCAGAAGGCTGAGGTAGCCTGAAATCAGGCTGAGATGTTGGTAAGGCACTTAACTGCAACTGAAGACTCCAAGGTTGTACCTGGTGTTTTCGTCAGTGGTTCGCAGTGGACTTCATTCCCACTCTACAGGTAGAGAATTGAAATATCAAACAGGAAGGTACTTTGCCTGGTCAGCAGCATAGCCAAAATTAGAGCCTTGACCTCCAGAGTCTCAGCCCTGCACTCTTTCCATTTGACAACGTTGTCCCTGATAGGTGGCCAATACTGTTTTAAGTGCATGGGACCCTCCTGTGCTGTCCAGCACACAGAGCGTGAGGCTGCACAACAAATTGCAGCTAATGCAGAGGAGAGAGCACAGTGCCTCTGTCTGTGAGTTGCAGCCTGGAAGGCAAACCACTGGAAATTGTCCTCTGATCATTATGTCATATGAGCAACTCCTTAATTAGGCAAAACTCTCACCAAAAAGACTTTCCTCCTTCCCTTTCTTACTGTAGCCTGTCCTGCCATCTCCTGAGGAAAGACAGTTTGGTAAGTGATTTACAAAAGTATGAAGAGGTCCCTTTCTGCTGTTCCTGAGTAACTCTCCTCCAGTGCTGTGGTATCTGAAATCCTCTGCAAAGCAGACTCCTAGCATTGTCATTAATGTCTCTGCCATGGCTGGGAGGAATGAAGGATGAGCTTTAGCTGAACATTAATCTCAGATTAGTCTGTTTTAGGAGGGGGGAAAAAAAGGCAATTGCATAATTTCTGAAAACCAAAGGGAGACAGAAACCTATTCATTTAGATGTAAATCACTTTAAAGTGCTGCTCTATGGGCTAAAATTTAGTTGATGTTAACTTTGTCAGCTTTAAAAAAAAAAAGGGCGGGGAAAGAGTGAGAGAGAGAGATCGCAGGACTGCTTTCAGACTTCTTTTATAATCCCATATATTTAGAATGAAGTGAAATCCTACCTTGTGGTGGTACTACAGATGTGTCTGACAGAAGAGGAGGGAATATTTGCCTTCCAGTGCTTGCTTTGAACTTCTGAGCTTATTAGAGCCTTGAATCAATATTCAGTGCAATTTCATTACCAGTTGAGCGAATTCGTATTTTTCATTCAAAGTGATTATTTCCCTCCCTCTAGCTGTCAGACTCTTAAATACCCTTTTGCTCCAGACTGATCAAAACATTAGCAGAGCTTTGTGAAGTTTGGACCTGCGACTCAGCACCAGATTCTTTTGGGTTTCTGGCAGATGCTAACTAAAAGCATCTGTATGTTAAAATTTTCCTTTGGTGATCAACACACATCAGTATTAGGAACTGGTTATATGCTATGAATGTATAACTGAAACAGATAAAATAGCTAGAAAATAAAATATAAAACTGCAACTTGACATGATTTATTATGTTTGTAGAGTATTTAACAGTTTAATTTTCTTAATGATTTTCAATGTTTGTTCTAAATATTTCTAATAGATATACACAGAGAACATGGAATATAGCATTTTTATATTCAAAGCTGGAATTAATTTGTACAAAATTCCTCCAGTAAAAATAGGTTTGTTTAATACTCTGCATGCAGTTGCTGCCAATTCTTTAGAAATTTCCACAGTTAACAAGAAAAATTGTGTATATAATGAGACAAGTCTAATAGATCATAGAATTAGTCACTTAAACCTGCAGGAAACACATTTATTAGGGTTTAATCTGTATTATTAAGCACTCATGGGGAATTTGCTATTAAACCATAAATCACTGTAAATGATTGTCTCTATAAAGCAAAGAGTTCTGTCTGTGATCTCCCAATCTTCACTGCTCAGAGAGCAGGCAAAACATCCCTTCTAGATGTGCATGGATTCAAAGTGAAGTCTTTTGGGAGTAGTCTGTGGCTGGTCCTTGCCCCAGCCATCAGAAGTGCTCAGCTTGCAGAAAGGCTTGGCCGTAAGGCAGCAGGTGGGGCTGGGCTTACAGCCTAGTCAGTGGGGAAAATGTGCTGTGCAGCCTGCCTGGTGGCTGCGGTTAATCACTTAGCGGGGTACAGGCACCTCTTTATTCCTACATGGCCACCAGCATATCTTTTTTCAAAGCACTGATGTCCTCCAGCCCATGCTGCATGTGTGATGTGATGTCAGGCCATGCAGGGAATGTGCGCACCTAAGCCACTATAGCCCTCCATCAACAACCAACTGCTGTCGCTCATCACTTGATCAGTGTGACAGGGGACACCGACAGTTGGACATGTGGAAGGCAGGCTTTTGGTCAAATATTCTGCGTGGGGGGAGAATGTGCAGTTGTGACCTTTACTAAATATGANTTATTATATTTATTTATGTATTTATTTATTTTATTTCAGACCTCATTCGGCATTACAAAGCCATCATTTCAGCATATGGAAGGCACCATTCCTGGAAGGCTGGGCCCCCTTTTCATGATTTTTTTGGTAACCAGTAATTTTTAACTTAGGTATTAGTGAAGCAATATATCTCTTAATAAATGTATTTGTCTGGAGGCGTTCTGAGCTTCTGGTCCCCTGGACTTTTGTGTGTTAAGGAGGGAGCGATTTAACGTTTGAGCATGATGAGGGGTGTTACAAGAGCAAGTTAACTGGACAGCACTAGAGAGCAAGTGGCAGTGTGGGCTAAGCACAAATTGCTTTGACCAATGTGTCTGTTTGGACAGCCCTACTGGGAGGAGGTGGCTCCTCTTTGACTGCTGTCAAGCACAGCATAACAGGGAAAAGCCTTAAAATTCTGCTTGGCAATAAACAGAAATCTTCAAGAAGGACAACACGGTGAATATTTTGCTACTGGTCCATCCTGAAGGATGGAGACTGGCATGTACATTGTGGCATTCAAACACCACCCTGCGTAATGTTTCAGTTCTGTCCGTTAGGCATTTATATAAGCCATTTTCCTGATAGCAGTTTGATTTCATTCTTGTTTGCTTTAATGTGCTGTTAATTTAATTCTCAATTGCACTAAAGTATTTTCCCTTTCTTTGACAGCATATCAGAGGCTACAAAGTATATTCACAATAAGTGCTCTTGGTATTGTCAGAATGACATCAAGTGTCTTAGTTTGAGTGAGGAGAAGGTCTTTCTTGGTGCAACTTGGTGCTCAAGTCCACAGAAGTAAAGTCTTCTGAAGTAAATGTTTATATTCTACAGTGTCTGGGAAATAAATATCTAGTGTGATCACCAGACTGTGGCTGTAATTCACATTTAACTCTCCCACAAGATCTGGGGAAGCGGAGACAGAAGCTGAAAAGACTATTAGGTTATCTACCATCCTTTTGTCTAGAATCTTTTCATTGACTAATAGTAGGATTAAAATCAGTTTGTTATTGTTCTTCTATACACATTTCCTAGGGTCTTATTAAATCTTCTGCTAGATAGCTTTGAATAAAAAGGGTAGAAATTATTCTTAAAAAAAAAAAAAAAAAGACTGATTCAGAGTTAGAAAGTATAAAACTATGTAGCATTAAAAATAGATGCAGAGTCCTGTGTCAGTCTAGTTTCAGATCCAAAGCTGTACTTATACTCTTGCATCTTTCAGAAGAAACACTTGGTTTAGCCCAGTAGGGATGTAATATATTGACATCGGTGGCATAAGTATAACTGAGATGAATTTGATTCTGCTTCTCAAGCCACTTCTTTCATGAATCTATATTTCACTTGAGAAACTTGATTTGGTATTGGACAGAGTTGCATGTGGTAAAGGGTCCTGGCGTTTTATCGCTCCTGCCTAGATGATATTACTAATGTTTCAAGGAGTGCTGTAAAGCATAAAAGCAAGACATAAATCTCTAAAGGTAGCCTCACTGCTATAAAACTATAAAATAAATGTGAGCCTTTTGCATTTTCTGCTATGATGGTGGAAGAGAACTTGACTGATTGACTGCTAATTCTGCTGATTGAAAATGGGAGACAGATTCATATTAGCCAGATTAAATCTGACAGACAAGTTTCCCCCTTGTTCTTACAGTTGTGCAATGCAATAAGGGGAAAAAAAGAACAGAGAAACACATGCCTGTTTTTTTGTTGTTGTTGGTTTCTTTTNGGCCATGCAGGGAATGTGCGCACCTAAGCCACTATAGCCCTCCATCAACAACCAACTGCTGTCGCTCATCACTTGATCAGTGTGACAGGGGACACCGACAGTTGGACATGTGGAAGGCAGGCTTTTGGTCAAATATTCTGCGTGGGGGGAGAATGTGCAGTTGTGACCTTTACTAAATATGAAGAACACCCTCCCTGGAGCCATGGACTCAAGGCTGGACTCACAACAGGTGCAGCAGGTCAGATCTGTTCATCAACCCTACAGCTAGGGCACAGCAGAGCCTCTTACGGAGAGGAGGGTTTTTGTTTTTATTTTTATTTTTANCATCCTGAAGGATGGAGACTGGCATGTACATTGTGGCATTCAAACACCACCCTGCGTAATGTTTCAGTTCTGTCCATTAGGCATTTATATAAGCCATTTTCCTGATAGCAGTTTGATTTCATTCTTGTTTGCTTTAATGTGCTGTTAATTTAATTCTCAATTGCACTAAAGTATTTTCCCTTTCTTTGACAGCATATCAGAGGCTACAAAGTATATTCACAATAAGTGCTCTTGGTATTGTCAGAATGACATCAAGTGTCTTAGTTTGAGTGAGGAGAAGGTCTTTCTTGGTGCAACTTGGTGCTCAAGTCCACAGAAGTAAAGTCTTCTGAAGTAAATGTTTATATTCTACAGTGTCTGGGAAATAAATATCTAGTGTGATCACCAGACTGTGGCTGTAATTCACATTTAACTCTCCCACAAGATCTGGGGAAGCGGAGACAGAAGCTGAAAAGACTATTAGGTTATCTACCATCCTTTTGTCTAGAATCTTTTCATTGACTAATAGTAGGATTAAAATCAGTTTGTTATTGTTCTTCTATACACATTTCCTAGGGTCTTATTAAATCTTCTGCTAGATAGCTTTGAATAAAAAGGGTAGAAATTATTCTTAAAAAAAAAAATAAAAAGACTGATTCAGAGTTAGAAAGTATAAAACTATGTAGCATTAAAAATAGATGCAGAGTCCTGTGTCAGTCTAGTTTCAGATCCAAAGCTGTACTTATACTCTTGCATCTTTCAGAAGAAACACTTGGTTTAGCCCAGTAGGGATGTAATATATTGACATCGGTGGCATGAGTATAACTGAGATGAATTTGATTCTGCTTCTCAAGCCACTTCTTTCATGAATCTATATTTCACTTGAGAAACTTGATTTGGTATTGGACAGAGTTGCATGTGGTAAAGGGTCCTGGCGTTTTATCGCTCCTGCCTAGATGATATTACTAATGTTTCAAGGAGTGCTGTAAAGCATAAAAGCAAGACATAAATCTCTAAAGGTAGCCTCACTGCTATAAAACTATAAAATAAATGTGAGCCTTTTGCATTTTCTGCTATGATGGTGGAAGAGAACTTGACTGATTGACTGCTAATTCTGCTGATTGAAAATGGGAGACAGATTCATATTAGCCAGATTAAATCTGACAGACAAGTTTCCCCCTTGTTCTTACAGTTGTGCAATGCAATAAGGGGAAAAAAAGAACAGAGAAACACATGCCTGTTTTTTTGTTGTTGTTGGTTTCTTTTTGAGGTGACACAGGGCTATCAGTTAGAGCTGGCCAAAAGGCAGATTTTCCATGTTGTAAAACAACTTGTTTTTTAATTATATTTTGTGTCAGTTTGAATCAGACTGCTACCAAATATTTTGACACTTCCTGTGAACTGGATATCCTGGCAAAACATCATTTTGAAATGCTGAAATATGTCACTGTAAATTTATTTCCCTTGGCCCACACTGCTTCTGGACAAAATACATTTCTCTTTTTCAGGATCACTACTGTCAACAGCAGCCACGAAACAGGTAGGAGTAGTTGGGGGTCTGATGATCTGGAGCTTGTTCTGTGCAACATGCTCTGAGCTGTGGGCCCCACAGGCTCCTAGGTGTCAAGGCAATGCCACTGGTGGCTGAGGCTTCCCTGCTCTCTGTCCTCCCCTGTTCCCTCTCCTCTCCTTGTTTACTCAGGTTGCTTCTTCTGCTGGCTCTGGCCTTGCCTGTTCCTCATTCAGGACCACTTTTGGTGGTAAGGAGTGCTGGTTTCCTGAATGTGGACCCATCCTCTGCATACACACTCAGTGTCACTGTGGTTTGCTATGGTTCTTGGATTCTGTGGCCTTGACTTGCTCAACCACGTTGAGCAAGTTCCTGGTTCCTCTGCCTTAAATTGCAGCCTAGCTTTAATCACTGGATCTTCTCTTTGAGTGTCCCAAGTCAAACTTATTTCAAAAAATTGATTTTGAATTCATTAACTCGAGAGTATTTTGGATGAAACTGTTTTCTCCTGGAAGTTTCTGTCCACTTCATTGCACATTTCCAGGGTTAATATTAGTGTAGCTTCTGAACGTACTCTGTTTTCAGGAAACTTTCTTTCCTGTGGACCTTGTTTCTTGTCACCCCTTCTTGTCTCAGTCTCAGGTTCATCTTCTCTGCTTTGTATTAATTGCCTGGATGCTTCCACTGTCATTTTAGACTCCTTCAAGAAATAAGCATTGTGGTACACAGAGTTCTGCTTTCATTAATGTAGGTGTGGCCCTGACCTTGCTAGGTGACGTGCAAAGTCTGATTTCCATGGCATTAGCATCTCCACTTGTGCTCATTTGAAATCTGCAGTCTGGCACATACTGCAACTGGAGCTAAAGGAAAGGTCAGGAACAGTAGCCCCTCAGTTGAGAATGAAACGACTGAACAGACAGGTGCTGCACTTCACCTGACTGGTGCAGGGCAGAGATACTAATTCCTTGCTTTCCTGGACATGCTTGCACAGCTTATTTAAAAACAAAACAAAACAGTAAAACACCCTGCAAGCATCTTAAAGTGATGCTTGATTACTTTCAGCTCATGAAATGTTAATTATGTTGTTCAGGTGGTTTGGAATCTAAAAATTAAAATCTTCAATCTTTAATGAGAGATATCCCTGCCAACACCAAAAAGCAGGGAAACTGTTCACAAGGATAATGACAGGTTGACTTAAATTCTCAAAAGTTTCTCAAGGATTCCGGTGCCAGCCTCAAATCACACTCCCCACTTCCAGTTGCCACCATGCACTGTCAACTCCCTGGCCTGATGTGTATGCCAAAGGCATACACTCATCACTAAATAAAAATTTATAACTGAAAGGGAGTTGTATTATTTTGCATGTATTTCTGTTTTCATTTTTCATTTTGTTATTTGTTAGACAATGTTACCTGACACATTACTAATAGCCACTGTTAATGCATCACTGATTGTGTCAGTCGCTTCCCAGAAGGATACACTGTGATCTTGGTAAGGTATTTCAAATAGAAGTTACTGATGATGATTTAAGGTCTGAAATAAAAATGTTTCAACAGTGAAAACTTTTTCACTATATGACACCTCATATTCTGGAAGTGATGACTTTGTGAGTACTGTTCAAGATAGGGAATGGAGAATTAAATTTTCCAAATAAAAGGGGGAAATGTCCTTTTTTCCCAATATGCTGAAGTCAGTAGTTATGCCACAATTGAAGTTACATAAATGGCCTCGATCAAAGTAGTGTTTTCCAACAAAAAAAATCCCAAGGAGTTTCAGCACTGAGTATTCCTAGGAAGTTGCATACTGCACAGGACAGCTTCCAGTCACCAGAAGATTGGTCATTTCACCTCTGTTTCCTCTTTGATTGAACGAATGCCAGAGGCTTGCACTGTGCAAAGTTAGTATGTGTAAAAGCTAGCTGGCTGGCCCTCCATGTAGATAAACCTGCAACGTAGTTGGACCAGTGGGGAAAATGAGTAGAAACAGCAAGATTTCTCTCTGACCTGCCATGAAAGATGGACGCTTGCCATAGGACATGACAATTTGCTGTGTGGAGTTGTTGCAGCTCTTGCTAAGCAGGCATTGCTCGATCTGTGCAGCAGTTTGCAGCCATGCCCTTGGATATGCTCCTTGCTGGTGTCTGTATTTTCATTCACTAGAGATGCTGCTGCTGCATTCACATTTTGGTCCGTGGCCTACATTATTCCAGAATCTGAAGCCAGTAACTGCGGCAGCTGCGGCAGTAAGCTGTCTGCCCTCCTAAGCACTGTAGTGAACATGCCCTCGCTGGAGTCAGGTTTAAACAAAACAAAAAACAAGCCACAAAACCACCAAGCAAACAAACACACACACACACCACCGATCTTATTTTCATTTGAAGATGCAAGAGCTTTGTTTCTCTTGTGCATGGGGCTCTTGAAGCACTCGCTGTCGTTGGGCTTGTGCTAATCAAAGCACTGATGCTTGGCATCCAGGTCCTGAGTTAACACAAGCATCTAACCCAGATTAGTACCTGCAGAGGTAGCAATATTACTGGGTTTGTGCAACACTAATAGCCCATGAGCTGTGTAGAGTTCTCTGGGTGGGATTTAAGGCAATGACCTTCACTTGTTATTATGGCTCACTTGGCTGAGAAGTTGCTCCTCCTCCTGTGCACTACCGTTTTAAAAGAGCATGACCAGGCACTTTTGATGAGCAGTGCAATTCTTTGCTCTTACATTGGATTGAAAATGGATCTACTTTTAAAGTAAGTTTCAAAGCACATATTTTCCTTCAGATTTTGGAGTTGTTTAGGTATAGTGGGAATGTTCTGAGGAAATTTCTTCCCTTATGTCTGCCTGTCTTCTGGAAGAATTTCCTTGGGTCTTTCCATCACCTTCCCAGGCCTGGGCCCCAGTCCTGCTAGGGACACTGTGTAGGGAGGATGCTGCATTTTGCACTGTTAAAACTACCCATTTCCTTAGCTTTAGCAATAAAAACACATACAGTACAGATAGAAGCATTTAATAGTGAGCCCAACTAGCAGCCAAGTTTAGCAGCAGATATAATCACAAATGAGCTTGTTAGACCTTCCATTATTTCATACACCTGTGTGCAGGTATCACATATCTGTGACAGGCTTTGGATTGGAAGCACTAGTCTGTGATTAACACACCAGAAAGAAAGAGCATGCCTATTTTTTGTTGTTGTTGATGCTGAAGTTAATGGATGAAATACACATCTTCTAAAGCAGGCACTTGTAAGTAAAATCAAACCACAAAACCAGAGGGACTCAGTTTATAACTATGTTTTTGTAAGGAATGAGCTGCATCTGTGAAACAATGTGCAGAGGACGTTGTAATGAAGAAGGTATCAAAAATGGTAAAGAAAATAAATGTAAAAGAAAATCATAGCAGTGTGAAGTGATATGAAATAGAATGATAGTATTAGGGTATAAAACTCAATGAAGGTTAACATTTGGGCAAAGATGAACTAATGTTCCTGAACTAATGTCTATCTCTCTCCTTCTTGGCCCATCATATCAAAACTGTTGGCTAATGCAGACTAAAGTGTGTTCATGATCAATATGTCATGGTCTGCTTTGTCTTTTGAGTTTGATGTTTAGTAAATTCCCATATTCCATTAAAACCGGGATTTCAGTGTTTTATAAGCACTGAGCCCTGGCTCTGTCCCACTCTGTGAGCTGTTTTATTCCCTTCCCACCACATTGTGGCTAACTGTGAAGGAAGCTGAACTATATTAAGGCTTAATTGTTGCAAATAGATTATAGCAAGTGATTGATCAACACAGGATCTGTCTGATTTGCATCAAAACTTGTGAGGTGTTTTCCACCTCTGGGTTTTTGGGATCGAAGTTTCTGGTTTAGAAGTCCGCTGGTTGGGATGTCAATTCACAGGGACTGGTCTCCATTTGGTTTCCTTGGGACTGCCATCCACTTTGTAGACCTGGCTCACACTAGCGAAGCCGTACTCTGCTGCACCCGATAACAGCACCCTGCTCAGGAGCCTTCATTTCCTGGAGCTGTCAAACTGGGATATTTTGTGAGCACAAAATCCTCTTTAAAAATCCCAAACAAACAAACAAAAATATCCCTAGGACTCAGGCAGAGCCAAATTGCAGAAAAAATTACCCAGAGTTAGATAAGCATAAGCCTTTTTTTTTTAATGATACAAATGTTGGAGAGGGGTGAAAAAATGCTTAGTTTTGAGGAAATGAGAATTCGTGTTAAGAGTCTCTGATAGTAGACTTAAGGTCAGACAGGTGTGGCCCCAGGCAGCTTCACAGATACCAAGAGCCATGTTTGCTGCTGCTGCTTCTCTCTCTGTTCTGAATGCATTTGGGGACTTCTCTTTTCTTCCTCCCCTACGATATTCAATTTCTTGCTTTGTTTGGTAACTAAGGGGAAGGCTTCTTTTACAACTCACTGTAGTTGCTGCTAAGAGGTGTTTGCTAGCTAGCTAGAAGCACCCTTCCCACCTTTGGGCTGGCTGATCCTAACGAGCTGTGAGTAGTCCCTTCATGGAAAAAGTCATCGCAGGGGGTCCCATTAGGCATGTTTGCTGTCCCTTGTGCAATGGAAGGGTCATTTAACGCATATGGTATAGACAACATGTCTTGGATGTGGAAGGCAGATGTAAGCTCTGTTTTTTCATGCCACTGTCTTCCCAAGGGCACTGCTATGATTTTTAGCTTTGCTTCATAAATTCCTTTTTTGTTTAGCTTACCCCACCTGCTACTGATTGCTGTGCTCTTATCTTTAACCATGTGTGCTCTGACTTTTCCATGCAGGCTAATTTTCTCAGCAGGTTTAGCTGAGGATATTCAAAAGCAGTACAAATTGCTATCATTGCAGAGTGCTGGGACACATCTGAACCTTGGCTCGGGTCTGACATGAGGATAAGAACAGAAGGCTGCAGAGCTGAGGATGCTTAGGAGCAGCAGATGGATCTAACTTCAGGGTGGCATTTCCAACTAAGATAAATATGATTGCTGAGAAAGAAAGGGAGGAATACTCAGGACTGAGGGACAAAGCTCCCATTAGGTGATAAGATGCAGAAGTCAGCAACAGCTTTTGTGCTTGTGCTATCCAATGATCTGCACTCAAAATGGGACAGGGAAAAGGAGAAACTGAATTTATTCATTTTGAAGCAGGGGATAAGACAATCCAACTGATTGCAAACGGCTGCCACCCTACGCACCGCACCTTGGATGTGGCAGAAAATGAGGTAGGATGAAGTTTAGTTAGTGCAAAGTAGGAATGTATGGGTGGAAAATGGAGAGGGGACAAGACCTGAAGCCAAGGTGTGTCTTTCCAGCTAGAACAGTCAAGAGAGGAAAGTAGGAGATTTCCATGAGGGAGAGGTATGGCTCCGTAACACACATGACATTGTATATTGAGGTGAGATTATGCACCATGCTGTGCTGGGTTTGACCTAAGCTTCTTTCTTTATTCTTAATACATTATTTTTAATTGGTCTACTTGGCTTTAATTAAACCATTTTTATGGCCACATTCAGAGCACTAATGCGGATAGAAATGTCCCACCCAAAACAATACCTGTGCATGAGGTCTTCTTGCTGTGTGTATGGTTGGCCATGCCCACAGGACATGTTGGGAACCTGGATCATGTGGAGTCAAATATGGGCAGGTGTTGAAATGTGTGAGAAGTAAAGCAGTAATTTGGCCTGGCAGATGGTGCACTGGCCTGGAAGCAAGGAAATTACTCTCTGCTTTTCAGCAGCACAGTGC
Organism: Chauna torquata; assembly: GCA_013399475.1. NCBI lineage: Eukaryota > Metazoa > Chordata > Aves > Anseriformes > Anhimidae > Chauna > Chauna torquata. The sequence goes on from VXAL01004929.1 coordinate 132,302, forward strand.
TGGGATTCAGGAGTTCATTAGCCTTTGCATCTTTTTCCCCTCTCTCCGTCGGTTTTGATAGTCTATTCACATTGCAAGTGAGTGTCTGTCCATTGGTACGCAAATGAGCCCTGACCTTCACTTTTATCACTGTATGATCCCACTGATACAAATAATGCCTAACGTTTTTAACAGCCTACCTACAGCAGTTAGCAGAAGCAGGTACTCGTTTAAAGCTAGAAGCATGCTCAGATACCTTCCCTTAAGTGGGAAGCTTTCCAGAGCAAGAAGTTGATGCGCTGCTGGAGTATGTTACCATTAAGTAATAACAGTGGATCCAAATGAGTATTTCAGAACCATAATAGGACATTTTAGCTCTGGATCCAAACCCAAGATCTGCAGCTCAGTGTCAATTTTCATTTAGTGCTTCCTTGAACTGGACCCCAGGGTCATTACTTGCGGTTCAGTCATTAAATCTCCATCAAAATGCCATGTATAGTATTAATTTTAGTAGCAATTATATATCATAATTGTTTAACCTCAGTGACTTTCCACAGAGAACTGTTGGGAGCTGCCAATTTGCTCCATGATTAAAATCAAGACTGCTAAGAGAGTGAGCGTGTGTGTGTGACTGTACAGCCCCCCTCCTGGCAGAAATTTCATGGGTGAAGAAATTCAGAGGATAAAACCCGTTTATGTGTTTATGCATCTCAGCTGGCACAATGGTCAATCTGGGAGATCAGCCCCTCTTGCCTAATACTTTCCAGAGGCATCTTTGGTTGTTTTTGCTGTAAGCTCTTGTAATTGCAGGGAAAGGAAAGCAATGGCAATTCCATTTTACCTTTTAGTTTTAACAAAGGGTCAAGGGCCAGTTTTAGATTGTTTGCAGTTTCAGTGGCTTCAGGAGTTTGTGCTACAAATGCTAGGCCTGTTCTTTAGCAGCTGGAGATGTAAACATACAGCAATTGAGTATTTAATTTAACTTTGTGGGGCTGTATGACTTTCAGATTCTGAGGCAAATTTGCTGCTATTAAGGGGAAACACTGATGTTTAAATGTACATTCATTCCAACAAAAGGCTGGAGGAACTTTTTAATATTTATGGTGCAATAATTGATCTTTTACCACTGTCAAAAGCTGTTAAAGACTTATCAGCTTGCTATTTCAGCACCATATGCTCTATACCAGTTCCTCACCATGTGTCTTTCCTGCACTTTAGGGGAAGAACATTTGTTAGAATATCAAAAGAGAGAATCGCTGCTTCAAATGATGGCGCCTGCATAGATGTGTGGGACCTCACCATAAGCACTCATTTGTTTCCAGACCTCTTGTGTATTGGGAAGTCTAGGGGACACACGGTTGGGTCTTTGTGTAGTGAAGTGTGGTAATAGTATTTTGTCAGAAAATATGTCTTCGAATTTGCTTAAATGTTTGCCACAACAGCTTATTGCAGTGCTGTTGTGAAGATATTGAACCGCAGCCTTGGAGTAAAGCAAATGCTCTTTCAACTGGTACAGGGATCATTTATCTCCCTTAGCTTTTATTGTCACTGCTTAAATCCTGATCTTGCTTCTGGAGTCTGATCTCTGTCTTGCCCATTTACAAAGCGTGGTGGGGCCTAGGCAGTGTTAAGTAGCCCCTGTGTCATCTGCCCTCCACCCCAGTAGGGGTGGAAGCTTGTACTCTGCAGGTCTTGGTCTGGAACTATATGGGGCGTGTAGGTGTCTGCATTGCATTTTTTTGCCTTCTCGTGGAGTACAGAATAGTCTCAGAGAGCTTCCTTGCTGAACCATGTTTCTACCACAGTCCCTCTTTGCCAGCCTCACACCCATTTCTGTGTGCGAAATGCTTAGTTAAAACATACAGGATTGAGAAAGGAGTGAGAAGGAAGCAATAGCGGGGTGGGAAGAGGGGTTAATTAAATCTGATTTCCATTTATTTTATTGTATAGTGAATTTATAGCACAAGAGAGATGGAATGAGTTTCTGTAATTCATTAAGGTCCTGCTTAAAGGATCAGCCATGCATTGGCCAGTGAAGAGAGTAAGAAGCCAAGCCTTTGGTGTGTCGTGTGTCTGGTCAGAAGATATTCATGGCTTTTCTAAAGACCCTCAAGTGTTGAAGAACTGCAGGCCCTGTGCCATACCCCTACCTGAGAGTTTGGGCTGTGTCCGTATTTTGGAGGAACACAGTTCCGCAGTCCAAGCTAGCGAGGTCTGGAGCAGAAGGAAAATGCATGCAGATTCAGCAGCTGAGGGTGCTCTGTACTCCATCAGGAGAGTCCTTTCAGGATTCAGGCCAAGACATAGCTGGCTGGGGCTTTTCGGAGACGAAGGCCAGATGGACCCATTATGGAAGCCTAATTGGATTCCTCCCTCAAGGAAACTTGTGAGGTGTGAGGCACTTGGTTCCTGTTGCTTTTTATCTGTGTTATTTGGGCCCCTTCCTCTTTCAAGCTCTGGTGAAAAATCGTAGCTGTAACATCTCAGAAGGAGGTTACTGTGGCAACCTTAACTCTTGCTTTCTTGGCTGTGCAGCATTGTTGTGCCTTATTATGAGACGGTTTTTGAAGATTGTGGAGCTTTTGCAAATCTGTTTGTTCTTCCTGGGGAAGGAGAAAAGTTCTGATGGGAGGTAGTGTTGGCCCTGGCAGCTCCCATCAAATTCGGAGCTCCTCTTTTGGGAGAAATTACTGCCCTCCTTCATGTTGCTGATTTTTTCATCAGGTTTTCTTCCTCTCCGTAACCTCCCAGTGACCTATTCTCTCAGAGAGCAGCTAAAAGCGCGTATAGACCTCCTGTAACTAAGTAGGATGTTCAACTGTGATCTTTTTTTTCCTGCTGTTTTTCCTCTTATCCTTCCTCTCTGATTTTGTCTGTTTTCTCTAGATGCTGCCTTCCTCTTATGCACAGCTAGTTGTCAGAGACTTTTGGAAGCAGCCTGATAGCAGAAGTTACTTAAGGTAAGCTTCCTGACAACAGCACGCTGAACAATTTTTCAAAGTCATGTTTTGCTGTGAGGACTGTTTTGAACTAAATTAAATTATCAGAGTGTGTAACAATCTACCATGATCC
>VXAL01004929.1:145016-168348 GCA_013399475.1 Chauna torquata
CAGCAGCTGGGAGTGAGAGGAGTGAGGAACAGCCCTGCAGACACCAAGGTCAGTGAAGGAGGGTGAGGAGGTGCTCCAGGAGCCGGAGCAGAAGTTCCCCTGCGGCCCATGGTGAGGCCCATGGTGGAGCAGGCTGTCCCCCTGCAGCCCGTGGGGTACCACATGGAGCAGATCTCCACGCTGCAGCCCGTGGAGGAGCCCACGGTGGAACAGGTGGATCTGGCCTGAAGGAGGCTGCAGCCCATGGAGAGCCTCTGCAGGAGCAGACTCCAGGGGAGGGAGAGAATGCTTGTGGTGGAGTTCTGCTGCTCAGCAGGGTAAAACCACCACAAGCCTGTGCTTTGCTTCAGTGAATGAATTATGTGTACTAGTATGTGGTTGCTTAGTTCTGCATTTGCACTTTGTAGTGCTAGGCTGGCAAGGTGTGCTTCAGGCTCGGAAATGTCACCTTATACCTAGTGTAGGTGTAGAGATATGGTGGGAGGAGACTCAGTTTCCATCTCCCTTCCTTCCTGTGCAGTGACAAAGCTACATCTCGTGTTTCATCAGAAGGAGCCCCCATGGTCTCCAGCACTTCAGAAGGGAGCCCCAAGCTGGGATGCTGTACAGAATTCAGGAGTCACTGGGCCCAGGAAGAAGAACGCCATGCTCCTAAAGCCTAATAATCAGAGCACCCCTGGGGCAGGGCTGTGGTATGTCCCTGACCTCAGGCTTTTGTATCATTGACTGTTTCATGTCCAGTATCTGAATGGTTCTTGAAACAAGGACTGAAAACCAGCTGTTGTTTGTTCCAGCTGAGTACCAGAAGGAGACCTCAAACCAAGGGTCACTACCGAGACACTGAACTTCTTGACCTCAGTGAGGATGTATCTGTGTCTCCAAAATATCCAGTGGTTAGGGAATCTCTTTATTTAAGCTCCTGAAAGGATCTGAGTGCTAAGATCAGCAATGAGGTACCCGCAGGTTAGCCATGGCCTTGGATGTATCATGAGGAGTAATTCTGAGCTGGCATTGCTGGCTTGGCTGGCTCTTGGGGTGGTAGCACTGGAGTTGCAGATGTCCTGGTTTACTCCCCAACACCAGAACCAGAGGGATTTTAATCACTTCCATTAAACAGATGAAGTATTAGTGAATTCTCTCTCCAAGTACAGAGAATGAAAGCACAGACAAGACAAAACATTACACAGGTAGGAAGACAATGTCTAGCACCTCTGTGTATGAGGAGAGAAGTTCCCATGCTGGCTTCTCTGTTCAGGGGCTTGGAAGTAGCTGGCTTTAATCCTGTCATATGAAGCCCATAAAGACACCATAGTGGTATAAATTATTCTCCCATTTAACCAGTCGCTGACCAACAAGTACATCTAACAGAGCTGATGAAGGCCAAGAGAGGCAGACATCCCTAGGGAAGCTGCTGAACAAATGAAGAGTCATGTTCATTTAATGGGAACCTCTAACACTAACACTGTCTTTTTATAAAAGAGCTATGGGACTAGAGGTCTTGATTCCCATAGTGTGGATTGTATGACAATAACTAGACAAGAAAACAACAAAAAAAAAACATTTTAAAATCAGCATTTGCTTTCTTCTTCCCGTAGTGGTAGCCTTGTGATTAGCTGTGGCATTCTTCTGTTTTCAGACTAATGAGCATGTTAAGCTGTGTTTCTTATATAATTTCTGGAACCACGTGTCCTCTCTCTGTCAGCTTCTTGAGATCACTAGAAGGGGAGATCGGTGGGAAGAATGCCATGGCAGAGTTAGGAAAATAACTTTGCAAGTCTCTCTCTTGTTCCTGTCCTCCAGCCTTCGCACGCTCCTGCAAGGGTCCTGGCTGGCAAAGGAGGCCCAGCACTGTTCAACTCGAGGCAATGCCAGCCACGCAGCTAACGAGTGGGTCACCCTTTGTGGTGTGAGGTGCTCGCCACAGCACTGCAGTTGCACACATCCTTGTCCGGGTCTGCCAAGTGCCTGGCAGTGTCTCTCATGTGCTATGGCTGTGTGCTCTGAAGTGGTATTTCTCCTTTCAGGTGCTCTGTTTATGCTGTGACTTTTTCTTCTTCCTCTGCAGCTCTATTAGCAAAGAAATCTACCAGCACTTCATTCATCATGTTTTTTTCTTCCAGGGCAGATACATATAAATAAATAAATCTTTGTCAAGGGAACTCTAATGGCATGCTCCTATGTGGATAATTATTACTTCTCTGTCAGTGAAAGGTTATAAAAAATTTCCTTTTGGGAAAATGCAATAGAGACTTTTTTTCCTGGCAGGCAAATATTGTACAGATGTTCTTCTCTGGATAATACAGCTGAAATGCTCCTTGTAGGATAACCTGACGTAAACGCTTCCTTTAGGCTGATTTCCGTGTTTCTGAAAGACTGTTGACTCTTTTCCTAGGATGAAAAAAAGCCTGCTACAGTTTCCTCCTACTGGGAAAACATTATTCAGGCACCTGGTTCTGTCAGGATAATACAAATAAAAAATGCTATTTTTTCCCTCTTTAAATGCATCAGTCTCGGTTCAGAAAAGCTGCTGAACACGTTTAAATCTGTATTTATAGGGACAGATTCTTACCTGCTCAGCTCTTGACTAGCTGCACAGCCGGGAGAGCTCAGCTGACCAGCTTCTTCAGTGCTGGGAGTACAAGTTTGCAAGTGAGGTGGAAGATTTACTAGCCGGGTGGAACAATTTGCTGCTAGAGCCCTTTCAGTTGGCTTGGCTGGATGGACTTTTTCCTGGCAACAGCCGTCTTGCATTGAATCATCCCAGGCAGGTTACCTGAGGGAAGCATCACCTTCTGGAGTGTGCGTGGTGGGGGAAGACAGAAAGCCAACCCTTGCCATATCGTAAACCTTCCTATTCTCTGTCCCCAGCTGCAGCTGGATGGTGCTGCAATGCGCAGCCCTAAGCCCCAGCGCTTAGGAGCATCGGGAGGAAACGGCAGACAGCACAGTGGCTGTTAGTGCTATGGTGCCTCTGTAAACACAGTACTTTTGGGAGGGGAGTGATCACCGGTCTCTATAGACATGAACTGCTGCTCAACCCGTTGCCTTGTGTCAGGCATTACCACGCACTCGCGGGAGCTGGGAGGAGAGGGGCCCAGAAGAGCTTGTTTTGCCTAAAGTTGTGAATATGTGTTTGGGAAGGTTTCTTTTTTCTTCTTCTTCCAACCTTTTTTGGCAACCGGGGGTGGGGAACGGAGAGACTACTTTGGGCATTTCAGATACTTTTGACTATCAGCTATATAATGAAAGGGTTGTAGATTAAAGAGTAGGCTTTAATTGCTGATTAATCAACGTGCTATGCATGATGTGTGTACAGGAGAAAGAGAGCTACTCAAGAAAATTATTGCTTTTCACCTTCCTAATTACTGCTGCACTGAGGTCTAGGCAGAGGTCTAAGTGCTGTTTCTCAGCTGCTTTTTGTCCAAGACAGAGTTCTGAGAAGTAAGAGGAAATGGGAAATGTTTTGTAGTTCAGACAGGTCTAATCTTGTCTCATTCCTTTCTGTCAATCTGTCCCCTGCTTGTGAACTACTGGTGGACTCACTGGCGCAGAGGGATGGTGGCATCTCTGCCCTCATGACAGAGCTGAATGGCAGTGGTTGCTTTGAGGAGGCTGCTGCAGAGCTGGACTGAGCACATCTGACATTATTTTTTTTTTCCTGTAGTACAAAGACTTAGAGACTTTGTGAAAACTGCTTTCAAAGATGCTTTGCATGAGCCATGTGTTCAGGTGTGCTGCTCAGCGAAGGCAGTGATTGCTGCAGAGGGACGTTAAAACGCTTCTGTGCTGTCTTCACCATGGAGAAAGAATAGTTTGAGGAAATCAGGCAAATGTTAAATCCAGCGGAGCTCAGTCAAGGCAAAACTGGATCAAGTAACACACCTGCTGGATGAGCAATTCCCTGGAAAAGCACAGAGAAAATGATGGCCCATTTAAATGATTTGGACTCACTGCATGGATCTCGCTATGTAAAAAAGGTATTTCTCTGTCCGGAAAGCAAATGCTTTGGAGAAAGAATATGCTGTTGATGCAAAACATCAGTATGGGTCCTAGAGTGCCCCTGCCTAAGAGGAAACATGAGGACACCTGATGGGTGCAGGGACTAGGAAGAGGATATGGGAATTCCACTTTGCAGACTCTTGCTCTACCCACAAAACTTTGAATGAATGCAAACTTATTCCAGACTTTTATGTCCTCCCCTTGTAAGATTTGTTTTCTCTCTCTGCCTTTCTCAGGAGGAATAGTTGCCTGCATACTAGTTTAGAGTTTCTGCTGAAAACCAAATCCATGAATCCCTGACACTGTAGCATCTTCACTAGATTAACTTGCCCCAAACCAGCAGTGATGGAGGGAAGACTGCCTCATCTGCTCCAGCTCATTGGAGTTATTATAAATGAGTAAAGCTGAACTCAGAGGAGAGGGAAAAATACCTCCTAAATTTTAAGCAATTGGGGAATCCAAAGTAAAAGATTTTCTCAAGGTTTAAGCAATTATTCCTTTGATAAAGCGTGTATGTCGCAGCTTGGAGTTGTTCAGGCACCTGGGGATGTATTTTAAGTACAGCTCTGCACAGTGCAGAGTGTAAAACATGCCTACTGGCCTCACTGTTTCTCTTCCTCTATGAACAAGAAACATTTGCTCACAGAGGAGGAAGAGCTCTATCTGTCTAGCCTGACACTCTGACCACTAGGCTGCAGGGTCACATCTCTCTTGTGCGTGACAACCTCCCTTCCCAGAGCTTGCCTTGCACTTAAAATAAACTCCCTTAAGTTAATTGCAGTTCACAGCTTGTTTTTGGAAGAGGCTTTCAGTAGTCACATATTTCTTTTCAGCAGTAGGTGGCAGCAATTTTCTTAGTCCTAATCTGACAAGATCTGCATGTTAATTACTGTAAATTAATGTATTTTAAAACTAAGGGTTTCAGTTGCCCTTTTCAGCAGTCCCTATTAACTAAGATGTGATCCCTGCTTTCCCCTGATGAGGGAAGCATCAGAGGCCATTTGTCCTTCTGATGACTGGCCTCAGAAGCAGATTAGAAGGGGAGTCAGTCCCGTTTTGGGCAACAGCAGAGACCAGTACCTGAGCCTGCCTGTCCTGTGCTTGTCTTTCGAAAAGCCCAGCCAGCACCAGGGATGCTCACTGCCCCAGCCTCTGTGCTGCACAGGAGCGTGGACCCCACAGCCAGCTGAGCTGGTCCTCTGGGCACCAGCAAGAGATAGACCAGACTCCAGCTCCTTTGAGGTTATGCTGGAGGCTAACACAGGTGTGGGAAAACATGTGGGTCCACATCATTGCTTTCAGCTAAGAGGGGAATAAATAGCCTAGCAAATAATGAAGTACAAAAAAAGCCATGGTAAATGTTTATTTCTGAGACAAATAATTTCTGCTCTTTTCTTTTTCTTCAGACCCTTTGCTTAACTAGTTAATCTGTGTGTATTGCTCTTAGCTGACTTTCTCACCTCATACACGCTGTACATGTATTTCCAGAAGATGGTCATTAAGAGACTTATTTTTAAACAAAGTGTTCATGTTCAGTACAAAGGTTTGCAACAGGAGCTGCGAAGTGTGAGAAATAAATCCAGCAACACTATTACATGAATCTAAAATATAATGGCTCCTGTTATGTGCCCATAGAAATAATGATGTTAAAATTAGGGAAGCTTCATCAACTTTAAATGAATAACTGATCTCCAGTGGACAGAGAGAAAACTGATTTTAATGATTGTTTTAAACCAACATTTGGTGTAATAAATGTTTAATGCATTTGTTCTAAAAGAGAGTTAACTGCCGTGCCATGTCTTATTCAGGGCACAAGCACTGCTTCTATTCAGTATTTTCTCCATCTTTTCTGTCTCCTGAAATCTGCAATGAGCTGAGATTTTTAAAGTTTATGATCCATTTCAGAATGTCTGATAAATATACCCCCCCTATTACTACTTTTGATGATGTGTCTGGTTGACTTGGCTGTGTCATGTGAAATGGATGCGCAAGGCCAAGAATCAGACAAATTTATAATTGGGCAATTGTATTAAAACCATATTAAGCTCTGTTCTCCCTGAAGCATTGCAGGAATTATGAACTGCAGCTTTGCAGTCATGTGTGTTCCATTTCTGGTTGTACATTACGAACCCACACACTATTTCATGTTTAAAAATGTGCCTGTGGTATAATACGGGTGTGTGAGAGAGCCTGACCTGCCCAAAATCAGAAAGAATTAGAAGGGGATGGGGAAGGATCCTTGAATAACCTGGGCATCATCACCATCAAATCATTGCGGACAGCTGACCTATCTACCAAGGGAGATAAAACCTTTTCCTTACTCATTAAAGGAAATCAGGTGTTAGATATGAGCCTGTGGTGGTTCTGCCTGAGCACAGCTGTTTTCACAGGGGCCCTGGGGGAGCTGAAGGGATTTGGAGCATGATACCAGTGCTCGTAGGTTTAACGTGATGAATCGTACCTAGAGCCTGAGCAACCTGGCTAGGGGCTCTCGGTACTGCTCTGAGCAATTTTAATTTTGGAGTTTCTTCCTCTTGCTGGTATCTAAAGAGTGACAGGCTGATGAAGCAATCGTGGTTGAATGATCCACAGTAACTTTTGTGAGAGTTCACTTTTTTTGATAACTTTTGGGAGCTGCTAGGAGCTTTTAACTAGGATATATTAATGAACCATCGTGCTGGGGTCCTCTGCCCTCCTGCCTGCACCAGAGGACAGGACTGCATCTTCTGAGCCCTCCGCTGTGGTGATACCTGGAAAGTGTCACTGGGTCTCAGTTTTGTTTCTTGAAATGAACGGCAAAGGTGTTTTGTGCTTCCGCGGAAGTAGCTCAGTAGTGGATACTGGCAAAAATGCTCTTGCTTGCATCTTGGGTAAGTGACTAGTTCTAATGTTAGCCGTTAATCAAAGACAAGTGCTTAAAGGCTGTCCGCTGTCCTCTAACGCCTCCTCAAGGAGCTCCTCGATCGCTCTTTTTGCTCTTTCACTCTGGCTGCTTTTATGTTCTCCTGAGTGTACTCAAAGGGTGAAAGCGCTCGTGGGACTGTATGTTCACTGGTGAAGCTGTTTTCTTCCAGGTGCTCCTTTTGACCTTGCTCTGTTTCCCCTGCTGAAAAGGTCACATACATGGTGAGCAGAGCTGCCTATATAACAAGCATCCTACTTTTTCCTGTGGTAACAGGGCTATTTCACAGCAAACTGCTCAACAGAGAAATGCAGGCAAACAAATATGCTTGTGCACTTCCAGGGGCTCTTGCAGACTTTGGCTAAGAGCAGAAGGGTGAGCAGGAGGCAGTCCCTGCGGCAGAGGGAGAAGGGGCTTGTTTAAGAGGAGGTGGCTGGAAGGATGCAGAGCAGGAGCTGTCTGCTGGGTGGGAGGAGATGGATGAGCCTAGGCATGGAAATAGCTTGTCCTGGCACTCGTACACAGCTGATGTGAAAAGAAAGCAGCAGAAGTTGTGAGGACCACGTTGTTGTGTGTAAGTCATGTTAGGTGTCTTTGATGTTCGCTTTCAAAGTGACATTTAGGCTTTTTTCATTTATCTGCTTGATGCCTCTGAAATGCTCTCTCCCTGACTACATTGCCAATATGGGCGCTTGTATTTTCTGGAAACAGACCATGTAATACCTAATACATTCTCCCCAGGGCCTGGATTGGAGTGATTTTGTTCACTGAAATGCTTCATGCTTTTAAAGTGACTGCTACGTGTGAGCTTGGGGTCTGTGCATTCTCCATGACTGCTCAGCAGGCAGGTTTGTCTCTGAAGCCCTAAGCTTTTTTGCCCCTTGCTACTGCCAGCACCATAATTCTTTGGGATGTGGTGACCTAGTGCTGTTTTTTGACCATGTGCAGATGTAGATGCTGTGAAGAGTTTGTTTACAGCTTTGTCGTAAATGTTGCGTGGGGATCAGTGACAGCAGGGATCAGCTCCCTTTGTCGGGGATGAAACGCAAGCGCTCTCATTATCAAACGTGCACCACACTCTCACTCAGCACGGGCTACATCTGCTGGGAAGCTGAAAGGCAATGAGTTTGCGTTAGACAAGTAAACTTGAAATATGAATTCTCCCAGCCTGAGATCCCTGTAGCCCTCATGATGCAGTCCTTTGAGCAAGGACTGTCGTGTACTACGTGGCTGTGTAGCTTACCACAATAGGGCTCTGGCTCAGCTGATGCCTCTTGATACCAGCATGAAATAAATATTAATAACACAGGAGCCTCCCTGCTTACTGTGTTCCTGTTTCAGGCCCTCTTTTTGCTGCTTCTTTGCAGCTGGAGAAATGGATGCAAAATCATCTTCTCCTTTCAAATAAGGCTAGAGCTGAAAGTGAAAGGGGCCAGAAGGGGCAGCTGAAATAACTATCAGTGCAGGGGAACTGTCATTTGAGACAATATTAAGCAAGATAAAACCCACTTAATTCTACGAGCAGACTAATAAACAGGGGTATGACAGAAGGATGTGTAATAATGAATGGCACTGAGAGGGTCAGTAGGGTTATTCCTCACTTGAGTGTATTTGTAGTATACAAAAGGGATGTTCAATGAAAATCAAAGGCAACAAACTTGTAATGGGTAAATGTGTATAAATGTTTATACTCTGTGCAAAACTTAACCTTGTAGACCTCAATTCTGCAAGATCCTATGTTGTTACGAGACATACTAAGATACAAAAGTGGTGAGGATTTTACATGCCACACTATTTTAGGTCTATTCAGTTCATTTAAAAGCAATTTAACTTCATGTGTTAGCCAGAAATGAGCAGAAGCTCTGCTTCTGATGCAGAAGCAAGCAACTTCCTTCAAAAATCCTATGAAACATAAAGTGAAGACTATACCAAGCAGAACATTTAGCTTTCAAAACAATGTCTTTCCTGTATGCTTGGGAAGACGAAGTGCTAAGCAGGGTAAAGGTTGATGCAGCTGGTTAGACCATGTGCTCTGAAATGAATGTGTGGGCTCAGAAAGACTGGATTCACAATTGTTTTTCATATTTTCATAGAATCACAGAATGGCTTGGGTTGGAAGGGACCTTAAAGACCATCCAGTTCCAACCCCCTCCAGACCCACCTCCCACCAGACCAGGCTGCCCAAAGCCCCATCCAGCCTGGCCTTGAGCACCTCCAGGGATGGAGCATCCACAGCTTCTCTGGGCAGCCTGTTCCAGAGCCTCACCACCCTCACACCGAAGAATTTCTTCCTAAGTCTACCCTCTTTCGGTTTAAAGCACTTGCCCCTTGTCCTATCAGTACATGCCCTTGTAAAAAGTCCCTCTCCAGCTTTCCCGTAGGCTTCTTTCAGGGCTTTAAGGGCCCCCTTTAGGGCTTTTCCTCGGAATCAGCTAGTTTGAGAAAGCAAGCTCACTGTTTTCTTCTGATATACGAGGTTTTTTTACTCTTTTTATCAGAGAAGATTGTGCCTTTCTAATGGAGAGCTTATTTGGGATATAGATGATGAAATTCTGATTCATGAGGCAAAAAAGAAGCCACCTTTCCTCTAGTTCTGCTCACTTGGTGGAGTTGCCAAAATTTACCCTGGCCCATGTTGGAAAGGGAGCTGAATATTTGTGCTGAAAGCAAATGTAATGAGTAAGAGTTTTTTTGCTTTTGTGATTGTCGTTGCACTTGATGTTTATTTTTGCTTTGTAGAACTTGCTAGAAGATTCCTATCACTGGAACAAAAGTGATGGAAGTATTTAACGCATGACATTATTTATCTTTAGATATTAGTGGAAGTAGGATAAATGACTGCAGATTTAACTTTGTTCTAAAATTGATTACATCTCTTTCGCACGCTTGGTATTATCTGTGGGAATTTCAGTCGTGCATATGATTTAGTTATCTAACAGCACCGAGTTGTACCTGCGGCTCTGGAGCCTGAAAGAATTGGATAGGGTTAGCGCTAACCTGGCAAAGTAGAGATGAATTCCATATAGATGGACAAAAGTAGGTCGAGCTACTTGATGCGGTTTGCACAGACTCCTACAAACCCAGGGCAAGATTCTGATCTCGGTAACATTAGCACTGACTCCATTCACTAGTTACCAGTATTCATTTAGGCAGGAAAAAAACTCATTTCAACTGCAAATCTCTTTGGATGATGATTTTCATGTGTTCAGCAACATGGATTACCAATATGAGACATCCTGGAGATGGCCAGTGTGCATGTGAAGCAACTCTGCAGGTCAGGTGACTGCTAGGTGCATTTGCTGCGTCCCACAGGGGATATTGTGAACGTATTGCTTTGGACTGCCGCTGTTGGCAAATCTGGTCTATAGTCTGGTTCAAAGCCCTTCTGTATCAATAGCACTCCAGCAGTGCAACTGAGCATGGAATCTGGCCACTCCTAAAGGTACTTTTGATGTTTGATAATGTTGAGAGGCAATTTCTCGTTGCGCTGAAAAGCAGAAGGGAAATTGCGCATCCTCTACATTTGGAGTTTTTCAAGATCTGATGGGATCTTGAAAGCCATGAGTAACATGGTCTGATCTCATGGCTGACCCTGCTTAAACACAGAGTTGGACTAGAGACCTCCTGAAGTCACTTCTAACCTGAATTATCCTGTGATCCTAAGCAGTTAACATTCCTGTATGGTCTGTAACCCCCGGGGAGTCTGTGTCACAGTGGGCCAAACTGTGCTTGGTGATGGGCAGGAAGCTGGCCCGGTCTGGAGGATCTTTGACTTTTCTATCTTGATGTGAGCTGTTTGTGTCTCAGAAGTCTCTGGTCCCGTATCCATGGTGTCACTAAAACAGCAACTAACGTGTGAAAAGCAAGGCTGTACACCCTGACTATATGTTGCATAAACCTTATTCCTAGATCTTCTGTCTGGGGTGCATTTTATGCTGGGAGTCAGAACCATTGATGCATCTGGTGAATTTTTCCCTGGAGTGTTTGGTACTAAATTATTTCCAGTCATGTAATACTTTATGTTTGAGAACATGCAAATACTGATCTAGAGAGAATGTAAGCCAGCATCCCATTAATGCAATTAAATTTGAGGCAATGATCACTCATCATCACAGTGTCACAGGAATGCCTGGCACTTGATATGGTAAAAAGTCTATTTTCTCAGAGAGAATTTGGACAGATCCAATAAAACTGAATCCTGTTCCTCTAGAGACTTCTGATACAATCACTGAAATCCATGTGTAAACCAGTAAAGAACTTGGTCCTTCCAACTTACTTTGAGTGAGAAAACATAGCTGCGATATTAGTGGAGTGCTTGCTTCTAAAGCTATGTCAGAACTAGATTTTGGTCAGTGAGACTCCTTCAGTCCCACAGAGACTTTTGAACAGAAAGTTATTGTATTTTCTGTAGCTTTTTTTTCTTTTGTAAGGGGGAAATATTCCCACAGGTGCTTAGGAAAATAAAATAAGAACCAGAAATGTCAAATGTCTCAACCAATCCTGCTTAGTACTGAACATGGACATCTAGTAAGTACAGAAGGCAACAGAAGTAACTCCAGTGTTTGTTTTGCAATCAGCTAGTTTACACAAAGGACCAGCAGGGGAATTCAGTGTGCTAGCATTGTTGGCCATTTTAATTTTTCAATGCAGCTGAACAATCAATTTCGATCATCAGTCTCCCTAACTTTCTTATTAAATACAAATCAAGTCATTCAGAGGACTTGGGTTTGCATCTAGTTATTAAAATCACTGAATTGGAAACCACTTTTCGCTCCTGGTTTTGAATCTTTTGCTACACGTGAGTCATGTCACCAATAATAGCCATCCCACAGAGAATTCATCTAATCCATCTGGTAGAGCAAATAGTTGAGGGACTCAAAATAACAAGGAAATTATTTACCTTTCTAAATAGGATATGGAACGGCTTTCTTTCCTTGTTACAGTAGCTCAAACACTTACACAAACTTGTTAAGCTGCTTAGAGAGAGGATTGTTTGTCCAGGTAATGCTTCTTTCAATAACTTAAGCTGCAAGGAAAGCAGATGCTTGACTTCATGGAATTTGGGGAATTCTGGAGAAATTGCCTCTGGGAGAAATTTAAATAAATAGATGGAGAGCTTCTGATTTCTCTTCTTCGCTGCCTTTATTCTGAGCAAGTTAGTCCCTCTCTATGCAAATAGGTCTATGCAACACTAATAAGGAAGTCATTTAATTATGTAAAGCTGATGCAGGTAAATGTTATTTACAGATGGCTGAAAAATTTTGAATTATACTCATTTGCTTAGTATAACCTCACTCTTTTCACTCTTGGTGGAGAGGTGTTTGTAGTCATCATCAAGGTAAGGTGCAGATTGTATACTCGTTTGCAGCTTTCTACCCATTTTTAGTGTTTACTTTCTTTGTGATTTTTAAATGGTAACCCTGCAGGCGCTGTGCACATAATTGAAGTAAGCAATCTGCTTGTTTATCCCTGTTTCCATTAATTAAATATGTGCAAGCTAAATTTCCTACTTAAAAACATGAGATGACATGCTAAGGGGCCAAATCTTCTTTCTCTCACAAGGCTGAACTGCTGGCGTTGGAGATGTCTCTAGAGCAGGGGCAGAGCTGCGTTTGTAGCCATCTCAGCTTGGGCCAGACACTGAGCGGAGGGCAAATGTTTCACACTGGAAGAGGCTGGAGGAGTAACCCAAGAGGCCCTTTTTTTCACCCGCATCTGTGCAGGCCCTCGTGTCCTTCGGGCTTGCTGCAGGCCAGATGTACTGGAAGGTAAATGCATGTCTGTAGGACACCATGAAGCTGTGGTGTTGTCCCTGGGCAGCGTGAAATGGTGCTCCAGGAATTTCAACCGCTGCCTGAGCTGGGTTCACAGCTGCATCAATGGGGCATCAGTGGGGCAATGGATGCTTTTATGTAGGCAGATTTATTTTTTCCTCCTTTGTTCACTGCTTCGTTCACTTTGTTCACTTCGTTCAAGTCCCATTGGCTTGGATCTTCACTTTTACAAAAAAACCAAAGGTGCAACTTGGACCTACAGCAGCACAGTAAGGCCAAAAGGCATTGTTATTTGCTAAGGGATCTCTGTGGTCCCAAGAGACTCTTTTATTCAGAAGAGGCCCAGCTCTGTGCTGGCCACATACTGAAAACAGGCTAGTGATCAGCTGTAAGGTTCAGCCAAGAACTGAAGAATCTGCTGAGAATGAACTTCTTAGGAAGAAAATTGAAGAGATCTTCATGTAACAGGCAAAAGCAAACTATTTTTAGCCTGCCCAAAAATGAGAAGAGAGGAGAGGGAATAGGCTCTGCTCTAGGTGTGCAGAATGGCAGGTAAGTGGAGAATTTCATGAAGGAACTCGTCAGTGAAAATTGAGCTCTGATGAAAGTCCTGGGGCAATTGTGAGTAAAATCTGTAGAGCTAGAAGAAACCTGTGCTGTTTTTTGAGGCTCTTCTGTTGCAGCAAGAAAGCCAACCTGGACAAATAACCCCAAGGGCAGCAGTCAGCGAGGGAAAGATGGAAAATGCAGGTGTCCTTCAAAAAGTAAGAAGAGCAAAGCTGTGCTACCTGTTATCATCTGTGGTGTAAGTGATGATGGCAAGAGCTGCAGTTGCAGAGGAAATGAGGCATATACCAATGCACAGGAGGATTTGCATCGCATGCTCCTGTGGGAAAGGAGGAGTGAACTTACTGTGAGGTCCTAGAAGTCAATATATCTGGCTGTGACAACTTGGTACACACCAACTTTTGTCAGCATTCTGCCTTGCTTTCAACAGTGCAGAAGCAGACGCAGAGCATATGCTGGGTAGAGGCGCCCGCAAGCAGAGGGGACACGGTGCTCGCCTTCGCTGTGGGCTCTGAGCTCCCAGGATACCTGCGTGGTGTGGGGTGAGCAGAGGTGAACTAGCTCTGAAGGCCTTCAAGGCGGGCCACAATGACGATTTGCTTCTCAGCAGACTGTTTGCCCTGAGAGGGGCCGGCGGCTCCAGTCTGAAGCTGGTGCTGCCTGCCTGGCTGGGAGCTCAGGGAGGCTGGTGCAGGGGGTGCCGGCCTCCTGCTCCCAGGCGACGTGCTGCTGCCCCGGGGTAGCTGCACGACTGACTCCGAAGTAGTGGTTACTCCCCCTGCATTTGAAAACTGGTCCCACTTACAACATGCTCTCACTCAAATCACTGAGAAGGGGCATGCTGAGGTGCTGATGAGAAGCCCTGACACACGGCAAGTTACAACAGCAGCACACAGCAGGCACAGGGGCTTGGCCATGGCTGTGCCAGGTGGCATGCCGGTGTGTCCTGCCCAACGAGCCATTTTGGCCTGTGGTGACTGTGGGCCCAGCTGCCTCAGCCCCTGTTTATTTGAAAGGAAGCTAATGTGTGGTTGTTTTTTTTTTTTTAACCTCCTTTTATAAGGAAACAAATCTTATATGGGGCTCCGCAGTCTCCAGAAAGCTGGGCTTCTCTGGTTCTGCTGTCCCTAGAAGTGACAGGAGTTAGTCGGTCTCTCCTTCACAGAGGGATTTTGTGCAGGATCAGTTGCTGTTTTAAGCATCCTTGGGGGTTGGACTAGATGATCTTCAGGGGTCCCTTCCAACCCTGCCCATTCTGTGATCCTGGCTGCGGTAGCTGAGTAGCCTGCCCTTGGTCGCCTCTGTCTGGGTGAAGAGCCTGCAAGGAGGAGTCCCGCCCGTGTAGGAGCCCCTGCTGCCCCTGGGCAGAGCCGGCAAGCTCGGGCACTGTGTCTGGATCCACCAGCAGATAGGGCTGAGCACGTACCTATGTGCGTTGTGAGACCGGCACCCACCGCTTTTTGCTGAAGGGTGGTTCTTTGAAGCCAACGGCCTCTTTTGTCTGTATGTATATGCCATAATCCCATTGCAATCCTGTAACAACCTCCCTGATGTCAGACTGGCCTTGTACGCACTCACGGTGATGAGCTGTCGCATACTAACTCCCTGCCCAGCCCACACCCTCGTCCCTCTCGCCTTCCCTCTGTTGCTCTGAATCATTTTTCTTTCTCTTGCTTGTTGCTTGCCTGCAGTGATGAGTGCATGCCCTTTTGCTCACTGGGAGGCTGGCAGTAAATCATATGTTTGCTTTTTTTTTCTTTTTACGTTCAGGAGCAGCTGCTTTGATTAGTTTGAAGCAGAACAAAAGACCTACAAATGGGGAGAATCCTGAAGGTAAGTACTTAACTGTAGACTTAATGTCAAGGTACAGTACACATAGTAGCTTTTCAAGGGGCCATTTAAAAACTGTTATCCACTGTATATTTTAAGGGCAGAGACATAATTCAGACATCTGATTGACTAGCTGGAATGTTGATTCAGCAACATTCTTACTCTACAATTTTTATTTTTAATAAACCTTGATCTGAGAAATGTTGAGAACATCAGATATTGTGTTCATTGCCCTTAGTGGATTACTTCTGCTGTCTGAGTTGCGACAGATTTGCGGTGACAATAAGGCAGAGAAAGGAATGGCAAGGTCTAGGAGAGGAGCAGTGGGAAAGTCACTCCTGTACATTTGAGGACTGCTTAAGAGTTGTCTTCCATTTTCACTGAAGAAAGTGTTATTTCTGGTATTTCTTCAGGTACTGATGGCTCCAGGGACGACATGATTCAGTGATCTTGGATCCCTGCAGAGACCGCGAAACGATCTTAGTCCCTGTCTCAGAAATGGGGAAATGACAGCGACCTCCAGGGTACCCTCAATAGACAGAGCACTGCCATTCTCAAGCACCGAGACCAGGGATTTAAAACAAGGATTTAGGAAGCGAATTGGACTTGAACTATACTTCAGAAAGCTGTCCATCAATTGTCGGTAGCTTTCAAGTCAGACTGCTGCTGTTGAATGTGTTGTTACAGTAGACTTTAAACTGAGCCTTCCTCACAGCATGTCTAAATGACGGTGCTTCCCATAACCCTTTTCCTGCCCCGAGGCACCCTCTCGTGTTTACCTTGGTGTTTGCAGAGCTCAGTGCCTGCAGCCAAGTCTGCAGCCCTCTGGAGAAGCGTTGCTGGGTTTGTTGCATGGGGTGGGGTGTTTGAGCAGCTCCTGCAGCCTGAGAGCTTTTACCAAACAGCTTCTCCAGGGCTCTCCAGATACGCTGATTGCCAGCATCCTCCCAACAAGCATGATTTTCATCCGCTTTTACACCTAATCTACTTCTACTCCCCCTCTCATGGTCATGAGAGATGCTGACTGGGGTTTCTCCACCAGGAGGCACTCTGTGCTCCACATTGCAGTTGCTTTTATCGCGTCCCAATTGCCCCACCATTTCAGACGCCTGCCTTGACTCCTCTTCACATTGTTCCCCAGCTCAGCAAAGAGCTCCCTGCTTCCCAGCCCTTGCCCTTTTCTTGAGTCTTGAGATGTGTCCCCTTTCAGAAAGCTTCGGAACATTGGGTTTAGCTGCAGAGGGTGTTCCTTCAGGCCCTATAAGGTGCTTGAATGCTATGGTTCTGGTACTTGAGCTAAGG
The DNA here is from genome assembly GCA_013399475.1 of Chauna torquata. Classification (NCBI taxonomy): domain Eukaryota; kingdom Metazoa; phylum Chordata; class Aves; order Anseriformes; family Anhimidae; genus Chauna; species Chauna torquata. The sequence goes on from VXAL01004929.1 coordinate 161,391, forward strand.
CTGCCTGTGATGTGCACGCTCCAGAGCTGTGGTTATTTAAATTCCGAAACAACTGACATATGTCTGCTCTGCTCAGGCAACTGGTGTTGTACAGTGATTTCCAATAGTGACTTCTGTATTTTGGAATCACAAGAGATGCCTCTGGCCCCAGGCAGTTTGATGGAAGCAGCGTAATGGTTGTCTGATGGAGGTGGAGGCTGGAGAGCACGGGCCATACGTGCCCGTGTGTAGGAGACATACCCGTGCATTTGTCCTCCACCTGTTTTCTGCCAGGGAATATTAATACTCAAAAGAGGAATTAATCAAGTAGTGGCATCATGACTGTTCTGCTTCGTTTAAGACAGGGTATAGCGTTTGATATTTCCAAGTAGTAGCATTTTTACATGGGTAAGAAACCTTCAAGTCTGAAATACACTGAACAGCTTCTTAGAGAAATTGAAACCAATTTTAGAGTATTACCGTGTTATCACAAGCCAGAAGCACTGGCAATCAAAGGTGTTTTTGAAGCCGTTAGCTCCAGTTTCACTGGCTCGTTTTGTGTTTTTGTCTTTGGTAACACTCATTGCTTTTGAGGAAATGAACTCACTGGCAGCTTGGAGCGCAGGACTGGCTTAGGCATACTGGAGAAAAAGAAAGCCAAAATGCTCTATCTAAAGCCACTGTTTAATCTTTGAATCTGAGATTAAATCATATTATTTTAGTTCCATAAACTTTTCACATATGTCCTGGGAGAGGGGAATTCAGTGCCTTAGAACAGTTGAATGGACAACAGAAGATGAAAAAATCTGAAAACAAATGTCCTGAAATGTGTTTATTACCATGCATTAAAACAGGTAAGGCTGGAAAAAATATTTTAGCATATTTTTGCTTTGACTGCTATTGATACATTTGATGGCTTTTTTTCTTTCTCATCTCATTCATAGGATATGATCACTGGCTTAAAAAGACCTTGAAATATTAACACCAGAACTGAGTTATTGATGTGATGAATCAGAGAGCTACTTGAGCGGCTCGCGCTGGAGCAGCCTGCCCGCAGAAACGGTGGCTGTGCAGGTGTGCAAGTGCGGAGCGCCTTTTTCTTCCCAAATGCATTTCATGTATCTACACCTCAGGAGAACAAAGAAAAGTGTTTTCTGCCAAGAACTACGTGGCATAAAAGCTAGGGGATCTTTACGCCTATGTCTGCCCTCGAGGTAAAACGAGGTCTCAAGACAGGGTGTTGACTTGTGAGCCCTCCCGCCATGCCTCTGCCCGGCCCGTGCCTCGGAGAGCCGAGCCAGCCTCCCGCAGCTCCCTTCCCCGCCTGCAGCGTGGCATGGGCATCCCCAGCTGGCCGCCGCAGCGCCCGTCATTTAGTCCAAGAGCGCTTGGCTCTTTCCGCACTCTGGCACACCCGTCAGCGACTACAGCGTGAGTGCACAGAGCTGGAAGGACCCTCGCGCAGATGTAAGTGGGAGCAGCAAAATTCTCCTTTTCTGCGTGTCGAGCTAGCCCTGTTCACCTGTGTAATTTGAAGCCCAGTCTTTTCTTTGTCTTTTCAGGAAGCATTAAGAGAGACTCAGACTCTATAACATACCATATAACCTTGAACTTTACATTTTAGTAATGGTGCTGATCAGCCTGAGAAAGATGCTTGCTTACGGTACGACCCAGGTATTTAGGTTTAACATAAGATTTATCTATTTGTAAACAAGGATATGGAACAACACCTGACTATTGTTATTTTTACCACTTTTCTCCCCTGCTCTGAAACTCCATTTCATTTTGATCTGAAACAACGTTTTCCTTTTCCTTTTGCCAACTGACCTGGAAAATCCATTATTCAACTAAATCTAAGCTACCCCAAATACGCAGCTTCTGTCCAGAAAAGTAATTTGTTTTTTTTTTTGCCATCAGTCCAGAGTTTCAGTCCAGATTTTCAGACCATTTGTTGTACCCCTTCTCTTCATTGTTATGATTTGCTCTGTTCCATGGCCTGAAATGTGATAATCTGAGCAGAACAGAAATGCGAAATGGGAAGACTTTTACAAACAGATTTAAAACTTCTTTTGTTTGCTGCAAACACACAGAAGTAAACAAAGTGCTGTATTAATTTCTTCTTTTCTAGAAGCACCAGCAAAAAATGGAGAGGGGAAAGAAAATTTGTAATAGAAAACCATAAAGATCAACATCAGTATTTGTTGATTTCTAGATTTTATTTCCTTTTTATTTTTTTAAACTAGGTTTTTCAAACCATCCACTTGCAGAAATTTGCATTTTATGAGGAAAAAGTTACAAAATATGATGAGATCATTTTAGGTAACTTACCTCTTTTTCCTCAGCTTGTGGCATCTAAAACTAACCGTGCTTGTCATCTTCTCAGTAATTTCTTATCATTGAAGTCAAAATATAATCTAAGTTTGCACCAAATGAGCTGTTCCAAGATGAGTTTGCCAATCTCTGTATTGCAGTGGGATTTCTGCAATTATGATTAGATACTGCCAAACAAGAATGATCTGTGGAATACAAGTGAATCCAATGTTGATTAGCGTCTCTAAATCCCACAAGAGGTTAGAAGAAGCACAACTCGCATTTAATCTTTTGTCTCTGTGTCTGCCAGCCACAACTGTGCTGGGGTAGGTACAGCACAACTGAAAGGGGGTGAAAGAGGGAGAAATGAGGGACTGATGGAGGACTTTTCTATTATAAGGGGCTGAACTGCTTTAGGAAGTTCTTGCTGCTCACCAGAGGTCTCTGCTGGACTGATTGTGTGGCTACGTCCCGTCCAGAGGACAGAAATCGCCACTACAAGAGTTTGCATGTTTGTGTGTGCTTATTATTTTTACTCCTCTCTCTCTTTTTCTAATTGATTATTGGTTCTCCCCCCAAAAGTGAAATAAACAGCCAAAGGCAGCACTTGTCTTAGTCTTGTCTGAGAAATTCCCATTGGGAAACGAAAACGTTTCCACTATCTGTTAGCGGATTTTACATTCCTGCTCCACAAACTCTTCTGCACATGAAAAAAAGCTCTCCATTTGAGCAGTTTCACTAACAAGCTTCATAGCTGTTTGCTGGATTAAGGCAAAGTTAGGATTTGTGTCTGATCTGAATTAATCCCATGCAGTGCTTCCATTTCTGCTGTTGGCCAGTCAAGAGGGACGGGTAAATAGTCAATATGCTGTATCTTTTTACTCTTACAAAAATATAATGCCTACTGCATGAAGATGTTACCTCTGCTGTAAGCCTGTCATGTTATTCTTTGGGGAAGGGAATTCTTATTTTCCAATCCACACACTTATGCAAAGCAGTCACTCCTCTTACATGCAAAATGCTTAATAATTTTATCTTTAGCTTTCAAACATAAAAGCAAGAAAGTTATCCTGTACCAAACTTAACTACTTGTGTATGTTGTTGGTATCAAAATAAGATTGCTGCTTGGAAGATGGTGCATTTATCTTTCACTTGAAATAACCCAGGAGAATGTCAGATGCAAAATGATTTTTGAAATCTTGGCATTTACTGCTGCTTTATACTATCTGTGTGCAACTTCAGTCAACAGCAGTGACATTACTGTGCAAGTCCCTCCAACTGAAGGGAATTGGCACCCTATTAAACCTCCCTCTTTGCAGAGTTGAACTGGAAATATGGTATGATGCAGCCCTGCTTTTAGCTGCTGCCATGTGGTGATCAGAATCATGGCTGCTACCAGCCAGGCAGGATTCTCCCCTTGTCTATTTACTCCTTCCTGTAATGAATCCTTCATCTGGTCTTATCCATCCGCCGATGTCCCTCCTTTTGCAACAGGCTTTCTTTTGCTTTGGCTTTTGTCCCACGTAAACACAGCCCTGCCAAGTCTCCCTGTGATGCGCTCCCTTCCGTGCTCCGCGGTTGCAGCATCAGCATCTCACATCCGTGTGGATCAGCGCTTCCGCCTCTCTGCTCTGGCGACGTGGGTGCTGCTGGCAGGGCAGCCCGCGGAGAGCGCAGGGCCCTGGGCAGCAGGATGCACTGGGGCTGGAGACGCTGGACGGGGCAAGGGGGTGGGTGATGCTCCGCAGTGGCCTTGCCCTGCAGGTCTGTCCCCGTCCCCTGGTCTTCGGGAGGATGGACACTTGGCCTGGGTGCAGTGGAGTTGCCCATCAGCTTTGCATCACTGTCCGCTGAAAGCAGTTGCTGAGAAGGGTGTTTTTGGAGTGAGGGACTTGGATTTCAGCCTTATTTCCTCTTGCTTATGGTGGATGTTGCGCAGTGGCAGGCTCTCTTCCGAGCAGAAGCGCACATGCACTGAGTGTCCACGTGTGGCCACGCTTCCCTAAGACCAGACCAGGGTCTGTGCTGCTATACACAGAAGACCAGACATAAAGTCAATTAATGGGACTTTATGCAGCCATAAATCCTCTCATCCTGTCATCATCCCATTCAGGCTAGAAAGATGTGAGCATCATGTAGATGCAGAAGCAGAGCTTTGTAGCAAGACTGGGGGTCTTCTGATCGCAGCCATGGACGATGGCCCCTTCTGGAACTAGGCAGGGTTTATTAGGACAGTTTATGCCACCCAAAGTACCCTACTCCTGCTGGGGGCTGCCCACCTTGTACCACAGCTCCAGAAAGCAAGCTTCTCAGTTGGGAGCTCTTTAATTTCTGCTATTTAAAGTCAAACCAAATGTATGTTATTTGACTGAAGCAGGACACTCAGCCGGCAGGTGCATCGATCCTTGGCAGGCAAGAAAAGAGCAGCCGGGAGAGACAACCTCTGCTGGTGGCAGTCAGAAGAGGATGTTCAGCCACAGTCTAATTGTAAGTGATGTGGGTGAGTCCATGCATGGATTGATTAAAATAGATTAAGAAAGTGTATGTGGGGACTCTTCCAAACAAAGCTAACTGAAGTCAGTGGAGAAGAGTCTTTTTCACTGAATTCTGTGGCACTGAATCCAAACCCTAGAAACACATCATGGAATAATTTGGTTAGCGGAAGGAATGGAGAGATCTAACAAATACAGAGTCACAGAGCTAAGTGGGATTTGAGGTGATGCATTGAGTTCCTGGCTCACCACAGACTTACTGCTTGATATTGCCCAAGTTAATCAGTCTCTTTGGACATCCCTTCCCAGCACGGACAGCGATGACAGTGTGAAAAATTGATCTCCCACAGTTTTATCAGTGTGTCAACTGCATTATCCTCTGCTCTTTCTGTGCGTGTCTACACCATGCGCTGGACCTGGGATGGCTTAGCTGCGGCCCCTAAGCTGCTTTACAACACACCTTAAGGAAAAAAAAAAGTCATAAACAAAGGCCCTGACAGGTCTCATTACTTCTTCAATGGTGGGTCAGAAATTAGCGTAAGGCCCGGCACATGGCAGCCTGTTCCTGCGGTTCCTCTGAAGGCCGATCTCTTCTGCTCTGTATTCAGCTGCATTAATACCACATTCCTCTTTTCGTCTGCTGAGCCTGCCTGAAGACTGACAGCTGTATATCATATTACTAGTGTCTGTGAAATGGATTGTTTTCCACAATGGGCTGGGATAAGATCAGAATAAGGGGAACAAAATCAGCTTAAAAATATTCAGTCTGTGGTATACTCCCCTCATTTTTATGAATAATGTATACATTCTTATAGTGTAACATAATAATTACCTTTTTTTGACTTACTATAAAATGCTAAAGTATGTCTAATGATACTGCTTAATCTATTCATTTAAAATCTAAACATAAATCCAAGGTATTATTAAATATAGCTTCACATAGCTATATTTCAAAGTCCCTCGGATGTTTTATTTCTAGGCTTTTAATCTCTTAATTCAGCTAAAAAGTGGCTTGAGTAAGTGATTTGATAAATAATTTAAAAAATAGCACTTTTACATTGTAATCATGCCAGGAGAAATGAAAGAGTAGCTGAAGTGTCAGAGGTTATAAATTGCAGCAAACGTATTAGCATCCTGGTGGAGAAGTCTATGTCACATGGAGAAGCAAGATCTCCTGGCAACATATTGACTCTAATTAGTTAAAAGATTTATACAGGCACTAAAAATGGGCTGGTTTATTGATCTTTGTCACATTTCTGCGCTACAATAGTTTCGCTCATTGACTATATGTAAGAATACCTTGTGTGTGCCTGATCCCCGGCGGGCTGGGACCGTGGGAAGTCCTCGTGTTTGTGCGTGGCACAACGCGGCAGTACGCTCGTCATCCCCAAACACCTCCTCACGTCAGTTTTAGAGGACAGCTATACTGAGAGAAATGCCTAAAAATGCTGCTATTTTTGTTGTCCCTGTATGACATCTAGAGCAGATTTGCTCAGCTTATGAGTAAGAAGACGGTGTTTCTAATTGTCAGCTCTGCACATGCAATGGAGACCTGAGAGCAGAGCTGAATGTCTTCTTGGCTGTGACATCAGAAATGGCAGAGGTGCCGGCACTGACACGTAGCTGAGGTGGCTGGTGTGTGACTGGGCAGGATCCGGCTCTCCTTAGCTCCCCTGGGAAGAGGAAGCTGATCGTGGGGAGATGAAGTAGAGGGGACACAAACTTTTACGGCGAGGATCTCCCGAGGAAGGCGTTTTCCTGGGAACTGCTCGTGTGTGGGCTACGAGATGCTGGCTGCTGCGGCGTTGGCAGCCTCGCAGGAGAATGGCCCAGCGAGGCCACGCTGCTCACCCGGCTGCGAAGCGCAGCGGCAGAAATTCGGCCCGGCGTTTTTCTGCCTGTAGTGCATTGCCTAACGAAACGGGGCCCTCCTACGAATCGGAGCGAAACGCCGAAGTAGGTGATATTTTGCAGGGAGCCGTTCTGAGGTATTTAAAGGAGAATCAAAAAAGCAGCCCCAGGAAACTAAAAATAACACCGCTGAGCTGCAGGAAGCATGGATGTGCCGAGTCAGAAGCAGAAATGCAACCAGACGGGGCGCGGGGAGAGTTCCCGGGCTAGGGAAGAGGGCCCGGCGCAAGGCAGCGCCGCAGCAGCGGGGCCCGGGGCCGGCGGCG
>VXAL01004929.1:168909-195041 GCA_013399475.1 Chauna torquata
CCCGCAAGCTGCGTGGCTGCGGCGAGACCCCGCCGTGCCCCGGGCGGCGGCTGCCCGGGAGCCTGCCCGTGGCTGGCGTGGGCGGGAAGGTTTACGGAGCGTCAAGTTTCCGGTGGGAAACGTTTTCCGGCCGTAGTTTGTCAAAGTTACGGCGCGGCTTGCGCGCTTTGGGCAACCTCTGCTGCTCTTGGGTTAGCACCCAAACTTGGGTATGTGCCGCGAGGGGAACCCCGTCCTGGCAGCAGCTGGCTTCTTGTTGTTGTTTCTTCCCTCCATGTGCTGCTCTGCCGCCTTGCTGCTCTCTCGTTTTCATTCCGATTATTTCAAAAATCGTGTTTTCAGCGTGCGGGCTCCGAGGCTGCCGGAGCTTGCGGGAGCGTGCCGCCGGGCTGGCAGCAGCGGGCAGGCTCGGCACCCCCGGGCTCGCCGTGGGCACTGCTTCCCAGCAGGGCTAGAACTGCGCGTAGCTGCTCGGCAGCCTGCGGTCGGGTGTCTCAGCCCTAAGAGCCGGCGGCTGCCTGCCCCGCTTACGCGCAGTGCCGGGGCAGGGGGTGTCCCCCAGGCGGCGGGGCCAGCCCGAGGCTTTGGGGAGGACGCGGTGCCTGGCAAGCCTCGCTCATGCCGGAGCCGAGGCGGGAGGTAAGCCGGGAGATGAAGCTGTCTGACAGCGAGTCAAGTTCCTGCTTTGCGCATACAAATGCTGCTGAGGAGGAGACAGGGGGACAGGCTGGGATTTGGGGTTTTGGGCTCTGTAAGCCAGCGGGGTGTAATGCACGCACAGCAAACATGAGAAGTGAAGACTTCTGTCAGTTTACCAAGGCACAGGCAGTGCTCTTCGGGGTTTAGCGAGTCCACAGTTATGGAGAGGTTGCAATCAGTGATGTCCAGGGTGGCTTTTCAAGAAACTATAAAGGATCGCATCCTTCCGAGCGTGCCCCTCTGTGCAGGGGAGACCTCCTGCAGTGGGAGGCCGGGGGCTCGCCCCGACCTCCCTGCGTGTTGCTAGGCGGCTGCTCGTGCCTCCAGCAGGCTCCAGGTCCCGGGCAGCAAGGGGAGACCTTGCCCTGCGCCAGCTGAAGCGTGCTAGCTAGTGACCGAGGGCATCACAAAGCACACATCCCGCGTGTGCGTGCATGCACACGCTGCCGGCCTGCTCCTGAGGGGTGGTCGGTCGGGAGCACGCAGGGATGTTGGCTGATAGCAGCATTCCCTTATCATCACCCTCTATTGGGCTGCAGGCAGGCGTGGGGGAGAGAGAGAGGAACCTTTGGTATTGGTTGTTTGTTCTGCAAGGCTCGGGAGTTCCCTGCAGGCCAGCCTTTTGCTTCCACAGTACCTGGAAGCTCATAGGAGATTTATCTTCAAAACCAGATTGTGTGGTGATTGATGCGTTAGCAGTGAAACAAAAGGCCAGGTGTGCCACATTAATGCACTTAGCCAACTGGTGAATGTCAGTGGATGCCACACAGCTGGTGGAGCTCCTGCGTGTATGTGGCATCAGCCAGCTTTGTCTGAACTGCTTGGTATTGTGCAGAGCAGGAGCAATGGAAAGCCTTTTAATCTGTGGGGCTGCCGGTCTAGTGGAAGCACTTTGAAGCAGTGCAGTAGCCGAAGCTGTTGGAAACCAGTGTGGTAGGACTTGTTGCTCTCCAGACAGAAGTCAGACCAGAAAAGAAGCTGAGGGGGTCGGGAGGGATTCAGAGGCAGGCGGTGAGAAGGTGGGCTCGGCAGAGGGGCTGTTCTTGTGGCACAGATTGCTTCTGATTGCGGGGCCAGCTGAAGGCAGGGAACGGCGGTGCGGGAGAGGGAGGGGGAGATTTCCTGGTCTGATGGAGGCTGGAGGCCTGGGCCTCAGAAGAAGCCAGACCTCACAGCCTTCAGTCCAGAGGTGGCCGCAGAGGAGCAAGGAAGCAGAGGCAGGTAGGAGTGCGCGCGCGGGGCTCAGGCTGTCGTTTGCGCTAAGGAGTTTATTGTGTTAGCAGTCCGGGTGTCGTGCCTTGCTGCTATATGATCGCCTCAAGCTGCTGAGGGTTTAAGAGTGCATGTGTCTGGATGTGTAGGGCTTCAGCTCCCTGTGGAAGGAATGGGCAGCCTCTGTGTGGAGACAGAGAAGCAGGTAGGCTGCTGGATAGCAGGGGTGGGGACATGGGATCTGCGTGTCAGGCCCGTATCCCTCGGGGGCTGCTCTGCCTGCATGGAGGTGATGGAAGCATCTGGGTGAGGCTGTCTGGCTGGGATGGGTCTGTAAAAGGCATTTGGTTTGTTTGCACAGGCTGAGTAGTTTGTTCCCTGACTGCACAAAGCTGTTTCTTGAAGAGGGATGGGTACGTGTTACAGTTATCCAGTGTAAAGCTACAGAGAACAGTGCCTTCTATGTGGCTTTGGGAAGAGGGAGGCTGTTTTCTGGTCCAAACTCTGTGTGTCCTGGGTTGAGAAGTGCTTGTGGGACTGGAGGTGGAGGAAGAGTTACAAGGAGCACGTCTGTGCCCTGTAGAGCCAGCAGTCCCTGCTGGCTGGAGGCTGCAGGAGTGGGAAGCTGCCGGGGACGGCTGAGGCGTGGGGCTGGGGGTGTTGACCTGCGTGTCTGAGAGAGAGGGCTCAGAATTTGTATTCGTCATAACAAGTACAGATAAAGCATTTATAATGTGTAGACTTTTCCTGCTCTCCAGTACATTTGGGCTGTGAGTAATCTCTCGCTTCAGACTGAGGCTCAAGCTGAAAATATCAAGGGATGCTAAATTGTGAACAACTATTAAACAGCCTTAAAGAGCTGCATGGGAAACTGTGTCTGCTCTCCATTTCTAAGCTTTCCTCAACCAACGTGAGTCTGAGCTATTTATCAGGAGGTCTTTAGTGCTGGAAGGGGAAGTGAGCATTTAAACTGTATCACAAAATAAGGAGGCACTTTAAGAGGCCATTTGCTTTTCAAGGTGTCCAGCTGAGAATAAATCTTCCTTTAAACAGCCTTGAAAAGAAAACAAACGGAAAAGATCTTGCCCTTGCTGCAAATAATGAGAATCTTGCTGCTAGCTTTGATGGTCAGGGTTTCCTTCAGCGTCTTTCTAAGCATCTGGTTCTTGACCTAGGTGAGCCCCCCCTGGAATTGGTGGAGGGCCAAGGGTTGTGTTATGTTTGGTGATGAAGCTGATGGGAGACTGTGTGACAGAAACTTCTGCGGTTTATATATATGTGTGTGTGTATGTGTTTGTTTTTTTTGGCTAATCCTTTCCCTTCTGGTCATCTTCTATCCTAAAAGCACTGCAGGAAGACAGATTCCCTCCACCCCTCTTCCCACTGCTATATATAACAAATTATCGAGGATATCTATTTGACAGAACAATTCCAGGGTACATAAGATACATATTTTAATCTAATTTTGGCCTGCTTCAGTACAATACCACTTTGTTTACAAAATTCCACAAAATATCTGAAAGGGATGTTGTTTTTTAAGCAGTTTCTCATAATTCTCTGTTTCTCGGGGTTTTGTTTATTTGCTTAACTAAATTATTTTCTCACAGACAAACCTGGCAAAATATGTATAGGTAAACGATAGCCTCTGGTTATGTAAGGGAAAGAAATCCCCATTGAGAATGTATTTTTGTCTAAGCAAAGTGCCCTATCTCTCTTCTCTGGAACTAGTAAAAGTGTGTCTTCTAAGAAGTGTAACAGCTGGTACCTCATCTTTTTCTACTAATTCTGTCTACTTTGAGCATTATGTATTAGTTAGGGAAGCATGTGGCTGTGAATGAGATCAAGGAATAAAATTCAAAGCACATGCAGAGTTGTGTTCTGCTGCTTGTTTCTTTAATGTCCAGGGGCGAACATGAACCAAACTTACCATGAATAGTGCAAATATTGTTATTGTGTAAATAGCACAGAGGTGTGAATGTATATAGGAGCAAATATAAACTGAATCCAGCTGACACTTGTAACAACAACAGTCTGTCTTCTCTGTGGTCCCAGAAAGAGGACTGTTTTAAGACACTGTAAAAGCAGGGAACATTTCAGCATGCAGATGGCAGCCCAGTCTAAAATCTAGTTCTGTTGTGTGCTGAGCAGCTCCGTAATGAGCCTTGAGGAACACAACAGGAATGGGAGAAGTGTGTGGGAGGGGGGGAGAGAGAAGGGATGCGCTCTATTTCAGGATCCAGACCTCTGTTTGAACTGTCTTTCTCTCCATTTTTAATAGTGTTTCTACAAAAGCTGCTTGGGGAGCAAGGTTGGTATGACTATCAAAGAAGTAAAGCATCTAATCTTCTGGTTTAATAATGCTCTTGCGTAGGCTGCTGTGAATTGGAAGCCTTCCTTATTGATGTTGGAGCGGTGAGTTTTGAAATTGGTGTGGGTGAGAATGGACTTTTCTCATCTCTCTTAATCTGAAATGCCTTATCCCGTTGTGCTTGAAACTCTGTAGAGGAGATTTGTGATCATTGGCACGATCATCTCGCGCATTCAGGAGGACGAGGCCGTGACCTGAGCAGTGGTGTTTGCTCCGGGTGTCAGCAACTGAAGAGCCGGAGTCAGGCGTAGCCATGGGCTCTCACCAATTTACAGGCTTCAGAGTCACTGATAAACCCTTACAGTTTCATCAGCAACTTGTTCTTTTTCTCTCCCCGCCACCCCTGGAGAGCTGAAAACCCGAGTTCAGAGTCCTTTTTTCCTGAGCAGAGCTTTTTCGCAGCTCAGGGCAGGCTGGGTCTGAGAGAGCAGCCCCGGAGTTGCTGTCAGCCCGGGGGAGGTCCACGCTCCCGCGACAGTGCCCCGCAGCTTGCTGGCGTTGGGGAGCGCGCGTGGTCGTGCGCGGCTGTGGCTCCTCTTACGCCTCGGCTGGCTCTGGGTGCTGCTCTGGCTTCCTCTGCTTTGGGAACTGTTTTGCTGTAACTGCATCAGCTTTAGGACTTTGGCTGATCCGATTCTTAAAATCACTCCGCCTTCCCGAGCACTAGTGCGCTGGTTTAGCTTTCCAAGTACAGACCATCTTCCTGTTTTCGTCTGCCCCCCGCAGCTGACTTTTCTGTGGTCTTCTAGGTACTTCTGAGAAGTGGTAAGAGGCTAAGCCCCGCTCTGTAACCATTAACTCACAGTCTTTACATTGCCCACAGTACTTCACATTGCCTGAGGTACTGTATTGATTAAACCACAATCTGCAGAAGTAAATATATGTAGAATATTAATAGCTCTTACTCTAGGGGAAAAAAAGGGCTGTAAATTAATAGATCCATTACGCTGACCTCATAAACCATAAGGGTTTGAAGTACAGCTGTAATCCTCCTCCCACAACACGTATTTCACTTTGAATATCTATAAAAGGCCTGGACTACTCAAATTTAAAAGCTGTGATCCTGGACAAGTATATCCATATATCTCGTGATGTGTAGTTAGTATATTGCAAAGTTAAGGCTGGAACAATAGTTCTCTGTAGAATCCAGGACAGTGCTGAATCAGTATATCATTGATGGCGCAGCTGGGCATAAGACTTTTTTCTTTTTTCTTTTTTTTTTAAAAGCTAACTTTCCAATTCCTTTGTTGTTACTGTTTTTTCTACATACAGGTGCTTTCTGCATTTCCAGTTGTAGGAGTTGCTGCACTAAGGAGGAAGAGGAGTGCGATTCAGGGATTTAAATTCTCATTTGAAGATATAATGAACTTGAATTCTGTATGATTGAGTTGCTTAGGGAATCAAGGTCAGTGTGCGGTGTGAGCTGACAGTACTTGATCTGCTGATCAGTGCTGGATAGTTTTAGCTCTTTTGGTTCATGAATCTGTTAAGGTGGGCTGCTCAGGTTTGTGTTGAATTATCTTAGAGATTTAGGTGAGTGCCTTTATTACATGCTCATCACTGACCCCTCTGGCATTTTGATTCTAGCAATACTGGAATCTTTGTATTTGTAATATTGCAGGGTATTTTTCTATTTTCTGCTGTTTTTTTTTTTTTTTTCTGTAAATGAGTGCTATTTTAGGCAGCTATTGGTTCAGAAAATTCCTACAGGCAAAGGTTCTTGTGTTAACGCTTGCAGGGTTTTCTTGATACAGGACAAACCAGCAGTTTGCTCAGAGTGTTGAGCCTGCTGCTTTAACATGGCTAAAACCACTTCTGCCTTTTGCAGCCAGAAGTGTTAATGGCAGAAGTTATTGTGGGGAGGCCATCCATGGTGGTTTTTGTGCCTGCCACCGATGCCTGTTGTTTTTTGTTTTGCAGTTACACTGTAAGATGACTTTTAAGGTTTTAAGATGCTGCACTTAAATTTCTTCCAAATGGCCACCTAGAAGACACCAGCTTTTTAATGGAAGCATTACAATCTTTCCAATAAACCCTCAGTGTTAACACCTAAGGGGTGGTGCTGTGTGCTCCTTCTGAAATAACTGATGCGATTCTGAGTTTACCCGCTTCACACCACAGAAGATCTGTGGCTTTTTGCTTGTTCCTCTTCTTTCACACCCAGACGCGCAGCCTTTGGAGAAATCGTTACAGATTGGTGTTGTGACCTTGTCAGGTGCTCTGTGTTTAGTAGTGGTTCCCTGTGCTTGCTCAGGACAATTCTTTGATCTTTCCTTGTCGTATTGCTTTCACGCAACTGATGCACTGTTGTGGCAGTAATAATCCCAGGCTTTTTAGATGTTGTCTCGTTGTTGCTGGTTACTTTCAGTTTGCACAACACGAGCACTGCCTGGTTCCCTGCTGTGCTTACCCCAGTTTTACATTTTTTGTAGAATTACAGCCGGACGAGGAAGATTAGCCAGATGTGAATTTAGTTAAGGACCTGAGCCCAGTGGAACAGTGCTGCCATGGAGGCTCAAATCCAGCAAGATGAATGCTGAATGCATGCTGCCTTGTAGAATTAATGTTCGTTGCATATTTAGACATCTTAAGTGGCTGGTTGTGATGGTGGAGATGCACAGCGAATTAGGCAAAATGAATTATTCTTTGATGCTCATTGAGCAGCAGAGCGAAGAAAGGTGTGTGACTCAGATCAAGTAGAGCTGAAGATATGATATTTGAACTAGCAGGCATCTCTGACTTTAAATATTTTTTTGTGTATGTGTGAGATCAAGGTGTCAACAAAAAGGGACTGGTACCTGTTCTGGATTGCTTCCATCCAGAGTACTAATTTTTTAGTATATACTAATTTTTTTCAGTAATATGCAGCTCAAAGTTTGGTGTGTTGGCAAAAGTAGAGAAGACCTGAGAGAATTCTCACTAAAATTAAAAACCTTAAAAAGTGGAGTGGGGAAATGATTTGGAAAGAACTGAACATAAGTTACCACCTAGCATACTGTAAAGATGACGAAGGAATTACTGTTGCCATTTCTTCCTTTGTGTGTGGGGTGAAAACGATAATTTATTTCCCTGAGATTTCTGAACAACAAAACCTGACAACTGGAAAGCACTAAAGAGGTGGGCTGCTGTTTTTAATGAGCACCTTCTGCATCACAGCTTCTGTGGAGGTACCAGAACCTATAGAGCCTCATGGTGTGTCAGCAAATCTCAGTCTGTGCACAGACGTGTGCCTGAGTGTGCACACACTGCTTTTCTTTTCTTGCTTTCTCTTAAAAAGGAACACTGTATAAGCAAATCTTGTGGTAGAAATTAGAGCAAAACTAAATTATGTTTAAAGCAGGGACTTGGGAATCTCAGTGCTGGGCTTTGTGCAGAATATTAACGCTCCAGTTGCCTTCCTGTTGCTAAACACTTTCTTCTAACCTTGTCACTTGGTTGAAATTCTTTCAAGTCTTGGAAGCTATGCGAGATGAAGCGGGTGCTGGAAGGACAGCAAGCAGCACACACAGGAAAAGGAATGCGATTTCCCAAGCCCTGTTTTCTGAGGACTCAGAAGAAAGGACTAAGTTTGTCAGCACTGATGAAGACCATTAGGCAACATATGGGAGTCGGGTTTTTTTTTTTTTTTTGTCTTTAGAGGAACAGAATTTGTGCTGCATTGCAGCCTGGTCCTCTCACAGTTGCTGGGTGCTCACTGCAGAGACTGGGAAAGCTGCCTGAAGTCGGTGGTCTGCAGCATCGTAACAGTATGAGGCGGGAAGGAATGGCCTTGTTAGCAGCAGAATGATTGAGAGCAAAATTGTTACACCTTGGTTGTCCTACGCTTCTCCCTCTCTTTACTTATCTCCACACAAATGCAACCTGGTAGGTCACAGCAGGGGCTGGATTCACTCAGTGATTCTTTCAGCCTTCTCAACGAGCACTTTATTCTGGGTGTGTCTCTTCCCTCCTCTCGGTGATCTTGGGTAAGTTAGCTGTAATCAGCATTTCTGTGTATCCTTAGTAAGGAAAAAATCTTCTTCACTCTTCTGGGAAAGGTCCGAAACTTGGTCACCCTCTTGTGAGGTGTGCCCAGTAGGGTTCTGTGTTCCCGTTACAGCCGTGAGTCCCTCCTTGCAGCTGCTTGGAGTTGGCGGCATCAGAGTAAGCAGCTCCTCAGGGAAATGCTGCTTGGTGTGGCTGTCGGGAGTTTCTTGTTATCCACAAGTTCTGTGGGCATTTAGGCAGTTATTTAAATCAAACTCTATAAACATGGTCCTATCCCTGACATAAGCGTATGGAATAAATAACCTAAAATCGACCAGAATGTTGGACCCTGAGGCTGATTTTCTTCTCTCTTCTTGTAAATATAGTGGGTGGGTCACCCCTTCCACATGCTGCTCCTTTTTCATATGGATCAGTAGCTAACCTTTCAGGAGAAATTGCACAAATGCTTGACATTTTGTTGTAGTCGTGGTCCAGGTCAGCCCTGATTGGAGGAAAAAGCCTCAATTATAGAAAATGGTTTTGAATGTTAATTGGTTTATCCCATCTAATATCTCTGCAAGCTAGCACAGTTTTATTCATGTTCTTCATCAGGTCGTAGACTCGTTTATTTCCAGAAGTGCCAGTAGATCCAGCACAAGACTGTCTGGAGTCTCTGGTCCATCCCTCTGCCTGTTGGGTGAGTGGGTGGCCTGGGGAGGGAACTGTGAGACTGGTCCCACTGGGAGGCGTGAGAGGGGTCTTAGCAGGGTCAGCCGCTGCAGTCTCCTCCTGAGCAAACGTAGAGACTTTGTCCTGGGCACGTGCAACCCTCCCTCTTCTGGCTGCTTGTTGTTTTTATGGGGGAAATAGATCTTTTACTGTACCTGGTGGTCTTAGACAAATTCTATGCTGAAAAAAAAAAATATGTATGATAGAGCAGTTTGAAAAGCCTTTTTGTCTTATAGCTGTCTGCTGTTGCAGGAGATGAGACAGTCGGCAGCTGAGCCGCTAGTCGCGCTGAGGTGGCTGATCCTACCTTCGGGTGTCTAGGGCAGTGAAGACGACACCCCAGACACTCATGGGTTTTCATGCCAGCTTCAGTAGGGTTGTGTCAGATGTGACAAGCTGAGGCTCTGGTCTAGGCTCTTGATGACTAGATGGTGGAGTAGTTTCTTGACCTTCTGCTGTTGTATTTTCATGATTTTGCTGGTGCAGGTATAGGCAGTGACTGCCTTGGTGAGGCTGGGGCTTCAAAAACAAAAGCTCCTGTTGATGCTGACGGAACCAAGGATTTTCACCTATCAGTAGCATGAATGCTGTTTGGCAGAACTTGCTTTGAATTTTTAAGTGTATTTAATGCAGCGTAGCTCGTTTGGGGTGGGGGTGAAGGGACCCACATGAACAAAGACCTAGGAGTTACAAACCTCAGCTGTAATAACTGAAGGGAGGCAAGTGGAGAAAGTAATTTGCAAAGCTATACTTGAAAGTCATTCTAGCATAACATCATCGTTACAATTATCTGTCAAAAGATTTAGTTCAATTACTTTTTTTTGGCTCTCTTGTCAAGATGGCCTTGCTAGTTTCAGGATTTTGGTACTCTAAGGAGAGGTTCGGGAAGAATGAATACTAATTCTACCATTAACCACTGTCAGACAGCCTTCAGTGCATGTTATTCCTTGCATACTCCTTTGGTTCTTTAGTATCGTTCTCCAGGGGAATCAAAAGGCATAAAGTGCCCAGGGGAACATAAACTGCAGGGGGGAAGAAATCCGCTGCCTATTTATAGCTTGCAGTGCGGTAGGGTGAGGGGGTGAAAACTTCAGATATAAGTGGTAATTTTGAAATAATTGAATAGCAGCCTAATTGCCATCGTGTAAAAGATTATACATGGTTCCTTACATTTTCTTCATACAACAGTAGGCTGGTAGTGAAATTACAAGGGAAGAATATTTGATGTAATAAGCTCAAATTAAACTGAATAATTTTCAGAGCACTGCAGGACATTGCACTCTCTTGCTGGTTTATCATGCTGAGCAAATGCTCAGATGCAGGGTCTGGGCTGGTCCCAGAGCTGAGTGTGCCTCGGACCGGGCGGGTGGATGTGGTACCCTGTTTAAAGAGTGATTCTGTTTTGTTGGGCTTTGTTTTGACTACTAATGCGGGCAGTTTTGTGCCTTTCTGCGTAAAAGGAACTGCTATAAAATGTTTGCTGATTATTTTGATGCAAGTATTAATTTCATACCGATTTAGATAACTGCCCTCTATATCTAAGAATAAGGGTCCTGATCTGAAGTCCGTATGTGATATGGAGATGAATCCCTGGAGTCTAAATACATCAAGCCACTTAAAGGCCTGTGACTTCAAGCTAAGCGTATATTTGAGGACTCTAGCATATAATTAAGCATCTCGCTCTCTCTTTTTCGTTTAGAGAGAAACAGAGATGGGCTTTACTGGGTTCAGATTTGTTATACCTGTTTTTAAGTACATGTAAGGAGCCTCAGTTTGCTCTTGCTATATTTTCTTGAATGACCTTGTAAATGAAAACAGAATTAGTTCCAGTAATCATATAGAACTCAAACCACAATTTTAAGCTAGATTTTTTTTAACATATTTAAGATAAAGTAGATGGTAAAATTCATAGGAGAGACTAATTTTATCTTTTTAATAAGAATCCCAAGACCTGTGTTCATTGATTTCTGAATTTCATTCAGCTGTCTTCATTTTTTAGGAGAAATCTCAGGAATAGCATTATTTCATTGTAGGAGCTTTTACAAGGTCACTAGTGGGGAAAATAAGGTTTCTAAGAGAAATTGTATGAATAACCTACTCTTGTCTTTTCCCAAACAATGTGAAGTTTTTTTAAAGCACGTGGCCTGTTTGTATGAAACAAAACTAATTATGACCATTGGGGTCTTCTCCTTAATAACACAATCTGCCAGATTAGACCCTTATGGTTTCAAATAAGTAGTTAGGTCTTGTTTTTTTAAGCAAAATAATATTTTCAAAGCGTCATTTAAAAAAAAAAACCCTCGTGATATTCAGAGAGAAATTATTCATAGACAGTTACTTTGAACCATTATGTTTTCCTACCTCTGTACAAAAATAAATCCAGAAGTTACTAGATTAAGCCATTGCCCTGTAATGGTTCTTTGAGAAATGTTTAACTATAGCTGCTGCTTTGTTGTAGTGAAGAGCTGTGATTCAGACTTCATACTGTGTTTGCATTTCAGCTGTCAAAGAAAGTGAAAGATGAAGCCTCTTGTTCTCTTGGTTCTTGTGATCTGTACTGTAGTCAGCATGAATTTGAAGCTCGTGTCAAAGAGAAATTCTGGTAAGTCACAAAAATATTTTTACTTTTGAATCTGGACTTGGTGCTCATGCAATCAAGCATTTTAGATGGCTGCTTTTTGTTTTGCATATATACTTGTTCTTGTGTGTGTGTGATTTTTTTCCCAAAAGAGAACAACAACAAAACAAAAAACAAACAAACAAAAAACAATATGATCTGCTGACCGGATGTTACAGAATGAATTTATCACTATAATGTTTTGTTGATGTGACTTAAACTAGTTCAAAATGTCTTTATGTTTTCTTAAGGAAAAAAAAAAAAGGTTGATCTGAATGAAAGTCCACCAAAGTAGTGATGAATTTGGCATTGTTTTAGCATCCAATCTTGTACTCACGCTAATGGATTTCCTTAAATATGGATGCGGTTCCTGATGACTTTAAGTTTGGGTGTTTTTTATATACATTGGAAGGTAATCTTCTAAAAAGTTGTGCCATTCACATGTGATCATATGTGGAGTTGTGGAGTTAACTGATAAGAACTTTCCTGGGTAGATAATTTCTGATTATTCAGGCAGTGGAAGGGAAACAGTAGGTTGGTTTCTGTTTACATCTGCTTTTAAAACACTAATAGGAGCAGAATACTTCAAAGAAGCATTACAATATTTCCTTCCAGGAGAGACAGTTGATCTGGATAGTGTTTCATCTATAGTTATCAGCATCCAAAGTGACTTCTGGTCTGTGCAGCTCTTCCCCCTCAGTGGGAATGACTCCTTCTGAGAACATTTGCCTTTCTCAAGAAAGCTGTGAGTTGGAAGGGATTCTGGGCAGACAGGTGGGTTAGCTCCAGAGTTGCATAGTGTTGTTAGTCAGCTGGAGTCTTGTATATGTGGTCAGATAACTGATACAGTGCTGCAATTCTGAAATAACTCCTATTGTCATTTCACATCTTCGTTTAGGGAGCTAACGTAGGGTAGATGTACTTTTAAACACGCATGTTACCTTCATTTTTTCCCTACTAATTGTGTGCTGTACATATGAGTATGAGGTGTTGCATTGGCCTTACTGTCCTCAATGTCTTCAGCAAACACTTCTAGCAATTCAGGTACAAACAGGAATTGCTGACTTAGTTGGTGTGGCCGGTTTGAAGTTCAATTTCTGCATTTTTCAGAAGGGAGGAAAAA
Source organism: Chauna torquata (assembly GCA_013399475.1). Classification (NCBI taxonomy): domain Eukaryota; kingdom Metazoa; phylum Chordata; class Aves; order Anseriformes; family Anhimidae; genus Chauna; species Chauna torquata. The sequence goes on from VXAL01004929.1 coordinate 181,624, forward strand.
AGTTATTGATCTGTCCATAATAAAGAACTGGATGCTCCGTCCCAAGCGAGGAAATGTTACTCTGGGAATCACCAGAGTCTAAGCTGAATTTTTTTTTTTTTACTGGGCTAAATGTATAAATGGATGTTGCTAGATCAAACTAGTCTATAGCCTTTTGTTGTGCTTATTGTGAGCCCTGAGCCATGTTTGCTCTGTGGGAGCAGTCGTGAAGATTGGGAGTTGGTTACAGCATGGAGCTTGATCTAAAGTCTGCTAAGGGCAATGGTGTTCCTGTTTTTCAAAACTACTATTACTGGCCTGGACGGGAACCCCTCCGAGATCCATAATCTGTATAATTTAGCAGCCTTGATTCACTGATGCCAGGCAGTACCACCTGGCTGCAAGGAAGGGCCTTTGCATTTCTTTTATCAGAAGTATACATCTGTAGGAGTAAAATGCCTATGGTTATAGCATCATTCAGTTGATAGTTTACCTTTAATTATATTGTATTTTTTTAGCTACTTTCTTTGACTGACTCTGCAGAATGCCCTGTGTTATTGGCAGCTGTTGACAGTATCAATTCAGGTCGAGTACTGGTAGGAAAAATGCTTTAATATGTTAGACTGCTTATTGCTAAATATAACCCACTGTAGTGAATAGTTTGTTCTTTTACTTTTCATTTAATTGAACTGGTATATGTTGAGTGTAAGATGAAGGGGAAAAATGCACATAAAGTAAAATTATAGTTTCTTTGCAAGTACGTGATCATGTAGTTGGCTTTCACCTTTCGATATTCATTCTCTCATGTGTTGATTTTTAGGTTGCTGTGTTGAACAAACTATTGATTTATTTATTTTTCTTTTTCCAGTACATTGTGTGTGAAATACATTTTCTCTTTCTGTAATTTCGGCACTTGGATGGAAATTGATAATTTGACTCTGTCTGAAAGGGTCTTTAGATGTGAAGTACTGTCACTTGATTGCTTGGGTCCTCACTGAATGTTATGTTGTGAAGGGACAGGTGCTTCTGAATTTTAACTCTTTGTGTTGTTTAAATAGAAGATTGGAGACAGCGGATGGATACAACCAGACAAAGGAAACAATGAGACCTTGTTGCTCAGTGGGGTGACAGTGGCTGTAGCACACTGGTGCTGTATGTCGGGGGCTTTTTTTATACTGATGCCTTGATGAAGGGGCGTGAGCAGGGGAAAGTAACTATAGTTATTTGTGGGCAGTTGCACTGTGGTCTACGTGGCAGGATGTCTGGTAGCAGGAAGGCTGGTTTAGCTGTAGGTGAGAGCAGGGGAGTAGATGGGGTGCCCAAATGATTCCCCAGGGACAGGATCTCTGCAGCTGTCTTCTGGAGGGACATTGTAATTCTGTCTTGCTGTCTGTCTGTATGGGGATGTCTAAGCTGGTGAGCATCCTTAAATGTCTGCGCAATTTCCCTTCCCCTTTTACATAGAGCTGTGTGAAGCAGTGCATGGAAAGTGCTGACACTGATGATAAAGACAGGTTTTGGCTACTAGGGCAATAAACTAGCAAAATTGGGGTATCTGTGTCTTCACTGACATGTAGACTGGCATTTTTCCAAGCAATACATAGAATTGTAGCATGAATGGCAAAAATTGTGATTAGTGTTGAATACAAGAGCAATTATGAAGTTGACTAGCATGCGTGTAATATCACATAATGGATTACATCTTGTTCAGAGGGTAGGGAGAATTTTGAGAGTGGAGTCAAAGAGGACTTGGGGTGGAGCAATGAGAAGGTGCGGTATTCAGGTACTGCAAAGGCCTCACTAAAACTGAAGCAGTCAGAAGGAAAGCAGAATGTCCAGAAGGGCTTTATCAGTGAAACTGAAGTTGCCTTAAAGGGAATAGGGGTTTGGCTTGGAAGGCACCTTCAGAGGCTAGTGGGAAAATGTACCTTTGAAGTCAAGGAATGGAAACCCAAGAGGAGAAAGCTGAGCTTAAGAACTCCAGATAGCAAATGCAGACAGTACAGAGGGGCTGGACAACAGGCAAGAAGCGTTAAAGAGATGTCCGGGAGTGGAGTGTCTAACATATCTAAAAGAAGGTGATGAAATGGTGTTCTAGTTGGAGGCTTAGAATTAAAGCTTGCTGAAGTAATGATCCTCATGGAAGGGGAGGAAAAAACAAACAAACCAGAACTGAAATAAATGTGTCTTGTGCATCTTTAAATGCCCTTTGTGATAAGTTCGGGTATTCATATTTCCATTTGGAGAGGACGAACAGGAATGCATGTGAGGGCTACAGATAGGTTTTAGAGTACCTTGCAATGCTGCAAAAATGACATAGAAACTTGTACCAAGACAAATGTTTGGCTTCTTCTCACTTGAGATGCTGTGCCAAAATAATTAAAATGGGTGAGCTAATTTAATTGTGCTAGTCAGATTCTTCTTTACAGGCAGCAACATTCAGATGCTCCAGAAGAAATCTGTCACATCTACAGAGTGATGATTGCTGTTTGTGGTGGCAACAGAATAGTTTGCCTCAAGCATGTGTGAATGTAACGTTGACTTAAGTTTCACAAGCATTTCTTAATATTAAGAAGCTGTTTTGAAAGCTGCAGGTCATCCTTTTTGACTGCTTTGAGAACTGAAACTGAGCAAACAGCTAATGCTGGGACTGCAACCCTAGTGATACCCTAGAAAGGTTTTATAGGTGGAGGTTATACAAATAAACTGAGGATGTGGGAGCTGTTAGGTTCCCAGCTGGTAGGGGATTTCCTTTTAATCTAAGTGACTTCTTTTCCCAAGCCTTTTGTATATAGTGCTTTGAATAATCATAGCAGGGAATATAAAACCAATTAAAAATCACTGCATATTTTAAGCGCAAGATTTTTCAGATTATAGACTGTTTGATTTACTAGACATAATTCCATTAGCGAATAACTGATGCCAGTTATTGTTGCTGTATTTATTTGCTGAGCTAAAATACCCCATCTCAGGACGCTTGAGCTCCAGAGGGCATGCCTGCCTTTTGCAGTGAAGCGTGGGCAGGCATCCCTGAGGGTTCTGTAAGCCTGGTGGCTGCAGAGCTGGGAGCGGTCTTGCCGCAGGCTGGCAGTGCTTAACTGGCTCAAGCCTGGCATTGATATGTCCTCCAAGCTACAAAGCCGGAGGAGTCTTGTGTCTTCTCTGCATTGCATCAGATGGATGCGCTCTGGGATTCTGTTCTTCCTTCTCCTCTTTGTCTTGGGACTACCCAACAGGCAGTCATGTGCCAGAGAAGCAAGTGCGTCTCTGATCCTCCCCACCCTGAGATGCTCCAGCTGCATCCAACTTTGTCACCAGTGGCTTGGGAGAGATAGGGTTTGACTTAGCATCATGCCTTGCTTGGATGGGCATAGCCAAATTGTCTTAAATTGTTAATTGAATTAAATTCTTAAATTACAGTGGTTGGGACATAGTTCTTTAACATATTTTAAACTTATTGGCTTGGTATTTCCTGCATTCCAAATGTCTTGCAGCAACTTACTGTGATGTGCTGCAGATGCGTCAGACCTTCGCTTTCCTACTAGTTGTGCCAGCTCTAGACTAGGATTTCCCTCTGCTCCTTTCTGTGAAGCTCAGTCTTTTTTCCTGTTTTGGTGCCTGATCATTTTGGCCATGAAAACTGCAGCATATATGGAAGTGGAGGTGCTTGTACTTCAGAGGTGACTTCTGGATTTGTGCCTGGAATGGGATATTCTGGAGGAACCTAACTCTTAAAGTCCATTCCTTGTGCTGGAATGGGCCCCCATAGGAGTTGCTCACTCATAGTTGCCATTTGCTTTTTGTTGCAATTGCGTCTACCTGAAGAGCTGACTTCTGCCCATCATGTAAAGTGCATGGATATGAATCCTCCCATTTTCTGAGATATGAGCAATGCAAAGGTTTTCAATTTTCAGTGAAGACATAGAGGAAATGGGAGCTTGGCAACACTAATCACTGTACACCGATCCCTTACTTTTCTCAGAGGATTGTAAGTTATTCACAGCCCCAGGAAACAAAAAAGGGGCAAGATCAACGTTGTTCTAAGCTATCATCAGTGTAGGGTCCCTCTTGCACATGGCCATGTCTGCTCACCAGTTCAGGGCTGCCCCCGTCGGTTCGGTGTGGATCAGTGGGAAGGGAGGAGGAGCAGGGCTCCTGTGCTCGGTCACGTCCCAGGAGCTACCAGCAAGTAAGCTGGAAAGCACAGGTAGTCCGTGCACCTCGGTGTGGGAGTCTCAGCCTTGGTTTTCTCTCCTCTAGGCAGACAGACAGCAACACTGCAGCTACATGGGCCTCTCTGGGTGACAGCTGGCAGCATTTAGACATTCTCTTTACTGCTGGAGAGGAAGGGAGACGCATGGAGAAGAATGAGAAAGGAAATAATGTGCTAGAGGTTTGGGTTTTTTTAGTGACCTCAACCTGACAGGGTTTAAATATTGAGCTTATTTAAACACTCAAATTTTTAGCTATTACACTCATTTAAAATGAGCTCATGTATAATTAAAACAATTAAAATATTGAGCTGATATTTAAATATTAAAGCTAGACTGTTTTCCCAAAAGAGAAACCACAGCTGTATCTGAATGAAATAAATGAACACAATTAAATTGTTTCTGGCTGCAGTAAATCAGAAAGGTAGGATCTTCAGTGATGGGGAAATAAGAAAAGCATAGAAGAAATGTCATTTTCTCTGTTAAAAGTCTTCCACTTCTGCAATGGGCATCATGTCAGCTGTTTGGATAGCTGTTCTGCATCTAGCTGCAGCATGTAAGAGTTTATTAATAATATCTGAGCCTCTAGTAGATGTTCCTTTCGTGACTGAGAAATGTTCCATCTCTGTGCCTTTAATTGGATAACACTTTTTTTTTCAATTTGAGGCATTTTTGAATGTAAAAAAAAAAAAGTTGTATCAAGATGTCTTTGCTTTGTTTTCTTTAAGATCCTAAATAGAAATTTTAAAAGAGGTCTTATATCAGTATTTCTGGCTCACTCATTTTGTGAGTGTGGATCCTAGGTTTATGTCCTTATTCTGAAATTGACTGTCCCAAGGGACAGGGAATGTTGTTCTGGCGTGTTTTGTTTTTCCTCTTGTTCATGAAAACATTTTTGGAGGTCTGTCTTATGCAATGTTCAAGTGAAAGCATAAATAACACAACTGCAGACTTACCCAGAATGCAGTCTTCAAGCTCAGCATGTTCACTAGTCCTAGTGAATCTCCTTTTACTTACTTAGTTTAAAAAAATAAAAAAATAAAAAGGTTGGGAAGACCAGCCCACCACTTTGAATTTGCCTATTTGTAGCACAGGGGTGGTATATATTCCTTCCAGTGAATTATTCTGCCATGCTGTATGGTGGGAGCAGCTTTCAATACACTTGGATGTGAAAATATAGGGTTAGGCAGGCTTTATTTATTTATTATTTTTACACCTTGCTAAATAAAGCCTAGTGGCATAAAAAGGCTGTTATATCGTCCTGTCAGCACCAGAAGAGGTGATGGCAGAGGTTTTGCCTCTCTGTGTTTCTTCTCCTGATGTCAGGAAACCTCTGTGCACTAGAGACTCTCTTTAGCAGAACCCGTGTTTTTTGAGGAAGAGAGATGAAGGACATCGCAGGAGCTGGTCTGATGTCTGCCCCATCAGGAGAGGACCTGAGGTACTGAGGAGACGTCTGCAGATTTTGGTGGGCTTGTGGGAGTAGCAGGGACAATTGCTGTTGAAACATAAGGCTTATGCCAGAAACAAATGGGGGGTTCCCAGAGGGCAGGCATGGAGCGTTGGTGACAGTGCCCCACGGCACCCCAGCGGCACTGTCAGGCTCTGTCTGCCTTGCCCGGTGGACAGTCATCTGTCTGAGGGTGCCTCACATTACGAAGGCCTCTAGGTATACAGCCAGTTTCTTAATTTCATTAAACAGCACTTCCACAGACCTTCCAGCAGGTGATTCTAATAGACCTCATCTATGCCATTATTCTTTGTTTTGCTCAGTTTTTTTTTTTTGAGGCCATCCGAACTGAGCACTATGGGAAGGTGATTCCCGAGTTGTTCCTGAACTACTGAAGTCAAGTTGTATTCATGTTACAAGGGCAATTCCAGGCTTTGGTGCCTCACCGCTCCACTCTGTGCAACTTCTTTAGGGCCGAAAGCCACTACGTTGCTCTGCAGATGTGGTCCAGCTTGCAAGTAATTGGCAGATGCTTTATTTCAAGCCCTTCTGTGGAAGAGGGCAGATGTGCCTGCAAGCTGTGCTCCCGGTTGTCTTTGACTTCCTGTCGGATCTGTTGCATCCAAGCCCTCAGCGCAAAAGTGTCTGCTCATTTCGGGAGCTCTGGCGGCACAGGGGCTGGGAGGTCAGTGAGGAGGGTGCAGACGTGTGGGCTGTGGGCAGGCTGTGATGTTACGGCTCAGCTTCGGGTCAGCTCCTGGCCAAGTGCAGCTCTGTGTGTGCTTGGGTTTTCGTAAATTGGGTCGGCGCTTAAGGCAGGCTTTGCAGACTGCTGTATATATTTGAAGGAACGTAAATAAGGTTCCTTAGATTGAACTAAGTACGAATATTAATGTATGTTCTCATATCTCTGTCCACTAAATTTAAAGAACTTTTTCTATGTTACTTTTGGAACCTTGCGTGTTGTTTGAAGTGCGCTTTAGTTTCAAATTCCCAGTCCCTGCGAGGCATTGTATCAGAAGCTTCCCTTTTGTTTGTTTGTTCGTGCTGTGAAGGTGCTGTGAAAGCAACAAGCAGTAAAATAGTGAGGTAGGAGACGGGATCATCACGGGAAACAGCAATAGAAAGGAGAAATGAGATGGTGTGGTTTTGGTTATTTTTCAGCATTTAAGTTTGGAGAACTTGTTTTTACAAATAGTAAAGGAAACATCAGAGGTATCCCCTTTCGGAAAGTGCAGAGTTGAGTGTTTCGAGTTGTTGACCTGTGAAGTAGGAAGGAATTTTTTTAGCACAGTGCATATATGTGGAAATGTTAGTATATAGACCTGCACGAGATTGTTTTAGTACTGTTATTACTCACTAAAGTAGAAATGATTACTCATGTATGAGTTGAAAGCAAAATTGATCAGTTGCGCTGTCACTTCTAGACTACGTTTTATCACTTTATTAATCTCTAACCCTTTCAAATCCAATCGATTCTTTCTTACAAGGAGCATGATTAGTACTTATAATAGATACTGATACGAAAACATACGCTAGGTTGAGTTTTGTTTCCAGTGCTTCACCACTGAAGACAGACTTAGATAAAAGTTAAGTTTCTAACCTGAGCACTGCTGTTCCAAGAAGTGGTGACCAAGCAGCCCGTGCCATGAGCTGCCCCACACCAGCCTCGGCCATTGGTTCCTTCTTGCTCGCTCTCCCTGTGTGGTTCCCAGTTCAAGGCAGGAAGGGAGGCACTATGAGGATACTTCTGGTAGCTTGACTTCTTTCTGCTCATTTTAAATCTCCTCCACCTCCGAGATTCATCAAACTCTAGGTCTGTTGTACTGCACATAACTTATGGAAACTCACTCCCAGTCACTTTTTTTTTTCTTTGAGAGGAAAGTATTTTGACAGTTAAATTTGAGAGGTGCAGTTGTTTTGTGTCTTTGAGGGGTCAGTATACCTTTAAAAAGGTGTCTGTTTACGTTTCCATTGTTCCAGATGTAAAATTGAATTGTAAGGGAATGCTTGGAGGCTGCAGCTCTTCAGGAACTGCTCCCATATGTGTCCGTACCACGGGGTCCATCCTTCAGGAGCAAACTGCTCCAGCACGGGTCCCCCACAGGTGGCAGCTCCCACCGGATCACCTGCTCCTGCGTGGGCTCCTCTCCACGGGCTGCAGCTCCGGCCTGGAGCCTGCTCCTGGGGGACTCTCCATGGGCTGCAGCCTCCTTCAGGCCACATCCACCTGCTCCTCCATGGGCTCCTCCACGGGCTGCACGTGGAGATCTGCTCCTTGTGGTACCCCATGGGCTGCAGGGGGACAGCCTGCTCCACCATGGTCCTCACCACGGGCCGCAGGGGAACTTCTGCTCCGGCGCCTGGAGCACCTCCTCCCCCTCCTTCTTCACTGACCTTGGTGTCTGCAGGGCTGTTCCTCACTCCTCTCACTCCCAGTGAGCTGGCTCTTCTCTGACATGGGGCAGCTTCTGGACTCTTCTCACAGAAGCCACCCCTGTGGCCCCCCTGCTACCAAACCTTTACCACATAAACCCAGTACATCAGTAGAAGATGGTAAGATGTGTCTGCTAGAAATGGAGGAGGAGGAGAGGTTCTGCTATACCTGGCTTTGTGCACTAGTTTCAGGCAAAGAGTGTTTGCCTCTGTTCGTTACAAGTCTGTTGTGCATATCGGCTGTAAGCTGTCCTCCCAGTTGATAGTGGGGGATGCAGGAGCAAAAAACAGTTAAGATTGTAAAATGGCGTACTGAATACCTGCGGGACTGTGAGCCTTGGAGATGCATCAAGTCCCTAGGGTGACTAGTTTATGAAACACCTGTGCATCTACTTGCTTGTCTGACCTAAAGAAACTTTGCTGGTCATAAAGTAATGCAGCAATGCGGACAGTTACCTGCGTTTGGGCTGCTCTGGGCTGCATCTGTGCTTACCCAGTGTCTGCCTTTAGATTTTTAGCAGCACCAGGAATTCTGTCATCGGGTGTGCAAATAGCTTAGAACAGCTCTATCTAAGGATACCTCAGTCGATGTACAGTCTAACCAGATGTTCTTGTTTGTTTAAAGAAACGCTGGTCCTTTCATCCCACTGTAAAAATGCATATAAAATTTGAGTGCAAAGTAGTTTCACACATTTTGTTTTATTATTTGAGAGTTAAAGGATTTTGTCCGGGATGTTGAAGGTAGAATTAAATTAATATTTACAAAGACTGATACAGCAGTGGGGCTTGCTGGTGGGACTGCTGGGTAAAAGCTCTCCTCTGTGATAGTTTCATTGCTGTGATTGGAGTTGGCATGTTTTTCAGGTTTGTGCAAGACAAGCATATCCTTTCCTGCACATGGGGTTGCCCTTTTCCAAATCACAATGTGTAATATAGTTGTAAAAATCAGATTTCCTTTAATGATTTTATTGTGCACATGAAAGCTGTGCATTATCAATGTAATTACCGAGATAATTTAATACTCGTTGTATGCTTTACTACAGCACTTCCCAACAGGGAGCTCTAAAAGGTAATTTTGATCTCCTTAAACTTTGTTTAGATTATTAAGAAATATTTTTTAGTGGCAGAAGAGGAAATTCTATTTTTGCATAATCTAATAGCCCCTTAAGGCTAGCCTTTTAAAATCACATCAGTCAGATAAGGGACGAGATGGGAGCGGTTAGTCATCTTGCTAAGTGTTCGGTGATTCCTGAGCATGCAGCACCCGCAGACGGCGATCCCCATGTGCGGAGCTGTGCAGCATTTGGTGATGCTCAGCGTTAGACTTTTCCAAATGACCAGGAGGCGGGAGGGAGTAAAACGGTCAAAGGTCTGGTGTAAGCATGGCACTGGCTGTTCCAGTCCATCCTTTGAGGCATTGTTAAAGGTGTCTTAGTGCCCCAAGCAGCCTGGAGCGACAGGGCAGGCTGAGCGACCCCTTTGCAGGATGCTTCTCTGGCAGCTGCTGTTCCCCATCTGGGCTGCACTGGGGAGCAGCGGGGCAGCCCCTGCTTGGAGTGGTTCCGGCTGGGACTGCTTGAGCTCGTGTCCCACGTGGTGGGACAGGCTCTGTGCGAAGGCATTGGACTGGGCTGCATCTTGTTCCCCTTTCTATTTTCTTCTTGAAGAAACTCTCTTTAGAATAGGATCCCCCATAATATGTCTGGAGAATTAATCAGAGGAAGCTTCCATGTAAAGTGAGAGCGGCTCATTAATTGCTGAAAAATCAGGCAGTCTCCATCTGAGTAATCGATGTTAGCTGGTTGCCCTTCTTCAGTCTAAGTAGCAGCTCATTAGTAGAATACACACAGATGGTTCTGTGCTTCAAGGTATTTAAAGTACACAGGCAGAGAGCTGTATTAATAGGGCAAACCTATCCTTAGTCTCCATGACTGAGTTTGCTACGAACAGCAGAGGAAACACTGTCATTTGGTAAGTATCATTAGGTAAAGGCACTTTCATAAATTTACTTAGTTTTCACATTTTTCTGCAGATAACAGATTGTGATAAATACTCAGAGTAACTTGTTGGAAAAATTACATTGCAAGAACGGACTTACAATAACTATTTCATTTATTCAGTAGCTCATTTACCCATATAATTGCATAGAGAGAGAGAAATAACTTTTATTTGGAATATATATAGTTTTTTGCTTTTTGTTCTTTCTCATATGGTGTTTTTCTGTATACAGTTTGTTAATAGTTATTCAAAATGAGACTTTTTCTGAGCTGTAGATTCCTTTTGCAAATGCTAGTGGATAGCAAAATAAGAGATCACCCACCAGGGAAGACAGGAACCGCTGAGCCCGTAGCCCTCAGCAGTGCCAGGGGATGGAGCCCCTCTGCAGCGGGGCTGGACGAGGGCACCTGTGGCTTCGTCACTGACAAACTGGCCCTGCAGAGGTACTGCCTGGGTTTCCCGGGTCCGAGGCTGTAGTGTAAATTCAGAGGTGATCATAATCATGGCTTACTTGTCAAATGACAGACTTGCCCTCTGCTTCTCCTCCCATGTGTATCGTTGAATGGGCAACTGCTCCATCCTTCCCTCAGGCAGTCTCTTTTTTTTCACGTTATACCTGAGCAGGGTTTGAACCCATTTTATAATTACTGGTGTCCATTAGTACACTTGACTGTGTGCAGTGAGACTCTTTTTCCTCATCCAGTCTGCGAATCCGTAAGCATATTGGCTTTCCTGTTTAAGAGACTTTTACCTTTAAGACGGCTGTGGAAGAAATCAGGCTCCCTCATATAATTGCTCTTCCCCCAGACAAAAAGAATTTGGTCTTCTATACAGTTGCGCTTTGTTTAGAACTTCATTTCCCGTCAGCGTTTGAATGTCTTTGTCATGAAGTGTGGTTATTTCTTTCTAATGTGAGAAGTTAATGTTTCTCATTTTGATTGTCCTCTGCGAACTTGAAGCGTTTCATCCCCTCCCTTGGCGGGGGGGTTAAACAGCGGGGGTAGTTACACCCTTCTGGTGGACATTTTCTTACCAAGTCCTCAACACGCCTGTCTGCATTTTCATAAGTATGATTTACGTTGTTGCTTCACTCTTTATTTCTGATAGATTTGGTGTCTGTTGAGGGTATGCTGCTGTTGAAAAGAAAGCATGGTTCCTTTTCATCTTGACTAGTCTGCCTTGTTGCGTATGTGCGAGTTACAGTGCTGCTTTGGTAGATCTCTCTGAGCTAACGTTTGTTTTTGTGGAGTATATTTCAAAAATATTAGTCCAGACTAGGAAGCTTTCAACAGGAACAGATGTAGTCTGGAGAATATGTTTATAGTTACCATGGTTTTTTTAGTGATACCTAAGTGTTAGAGGATTAGCATCATTCCACTGAGGTAGAGTACTGCTTTGGGATCAGGTTCAATCCTTGGAAGTACGCCTGGCTTCCACAGCCTGCATTGGAAGGAGCAGAACTGTCAGGAAAAAAGGTTTATTTTGTGGAACTCAAGTTTGAACGTGAAAAAACTGAAGAAACAATAGAATGTACTTACTGCTCAGAGGCAACGGGATTCTGTTTCCAAAGCCATTTAAGGATGGCTGTAAGTAGGAAAGCAACTTAGTGGTGTATCAAGAGATGAGAGGATGGGATAGATGTTGTGCAGAGGGAACTGGGAAGGCTTTCTGCAAGGATCTGGGTAAAAGACTAAGGCTTCAGAAGAAGACTTTAAAATGTTTACCTAATTATAGATTTGGCTTGATGGAAAAGTGTGGAGAGTGTGGGATTTACAAGGACAGGGAATCATGAAGTGACATGATTCCCAAGGAAATTGCAAGAGTTAAGTGGCAGTGGAATTCTTTGAATGGTTCGAAGGTGGCAGTGTGTATGCTCCTGGAAGCGAGGAGGGCTTTTAAGTGAAGATGGGGAAGCAGGAAGAACAGTATTTCATTTTAGCTTTCAAATTGCAGAGTAATTCGATAGGGTTTACTAGTAACCCTAGGCTGTGGTGTTTTTTTTTCTCCTTTTGTAAAGCTATTGAAGTTGGTGGAATTAAACTAGGAATTAACAAACACAACTGTGTAGCAATGGGACTGTTTCTCCTGTCTGTGTGCCAAGCTTCTGCTTATTTGGTGTGATTCTGCAAAACATCCATTGATTTCGGTTATTCAGAAGCTTATTACCTCGTAACCCACGGGATCAAGCAGCAGTGCCTGCTTATTTAGCCTATAACAACGCAGTTCTTATTATGGTGCCCAGTTGCGTTTGTATTTGCTGCAGGGAAGCTCCCATGGACGCTGCTTGCAATACGGCTGCAGAACAGGCCCCCACGCACGTATCCTGCCTCTAGACCGTGACTATTGTGCATGCAGATGGACAGTAATTATCATTTAAGTAATGGGTACTTAGCGGAGGTTTGTAAATTTGAAGCATTTTGAAGCTGAAATTTCCCTGCCAGTGTAATTTGATATGTGCCACAAATTGCTGAGGTGAGAACAGGAGATGGAGGAAGCCAAGTTATCGGTGAAAGTAACTGCTCCCTCTCCTGCTTCTACCTCGGGCATTGCAAGAAGTGAGTGGAGAGACAGATGTAAATGTACCACAGTAAATCCCCAGGAAGAATCTTTGTATTTTCCAGGCAGTATCATGATGCAAATTGCATTGGTGGGGATTTTGTAGGGACCTGGCTCTTCATTAAAATAAAAGACAAGCCTGCAAATATTGTAGATGTAGCAGCAGAAAACCCCCTAAAATGATGCTGTGGCTGTAGTTTGACAAAACAGTCATGGTTTAGCACAGGCTGAATTCTGGCATGCTGTGCAGATTTCTTCAGTCCATCCACTTGAAAAGGCCCTTTAATGCTAATCCATTTGGATACCACAGTATTGTTTCCAAATACATAATCTGAAATTTAATTGAAGTTTTGTAGCCCACAAGAGAGAAGTAATACATTATTATTCTGAAGACAGATCCTTTGGTGGAAACCCCCAATTGTAATTCCTCAAGCGTCTTTAAAAGATTCTGAGAAGCAAATCAATACATTTCTCAACAACAATTATCATTGGAAACCCTCTGAGTTAGATGTGATATAAAGAAACAAAGCTGTGGTGGTTTCCAGCTGAGCTTTCTGCCCATGAGACTGCCTTTGCCACTGATGGCCATTTTGATGGCTGAATGAAATTGTAAAACAGAGCTTGACTATATCAGTGAGCAGCTATCTTTTGTCAGGTACATGTGGTGATAAAATTGCCTCTGAAGTTGTTGACTCAGTTGATCTGTAAGTTCTCCTGCATGGGCAGCATCTCTCTCCTGTGTTTGAATGGAGCTCTTGGGTGCTTCAGCTGTACAAAGGACCAGGAAT
>VXAL01004929.1:195108-220525 GCA_013399475.1 Chauna torquata
AAAAATATAAAATTCAGAAACAGATCTATTTTAACTTTGACATTGTTTATGATTAACCTTTAGTGGACTTATGATGATTTGAGTGGCTAAGAACTACACCATGGATCAAGCTTGCTTGGTAGTTCTTCAGCTGTGAGTTGGGTGCTGTTCTTGAGTTCTTGCCTGACTGAATGCACGAAGTAACTTTTTTCTTTGAGGAAGACACTGAATTGCCTGTCCACTTGTTCAGTGGTCATCGCAATCCTGTCCTGCCTGTTCAGTTTGCAGCAGCAAACCTCCTTGGCATATTCCCTCCGTTGTGGGATTTCCCTGCCCTTGGCAACTGAAGAGTTGCGTGTTCTCTCCATCCATGACGCTGCTGCTTTTCCAGACTCTGCGCTGACTCCGTTTGAGGGCTGAAATTGAGACCAGTAACTTCCTTTCATTCAGAGGGTCAAAGAATTGGTGTACAACTCTGGCTGAAAGCTGGACGGGGTGGTGGGGGAGAATATATATGCATTTTAAAGGTGGTACTTTGAGAGGAAGTTTGTTGGGATGGAGAGATCCAGTCCCAGTGCTGTGTAATGTTTGACCACTAGTTCTTGGAATATTGCAGTCGGGTGCTGCTAAAATGGTAGCAGCATCTCCATCTCCCTAAATAAGGCAAAAGCAGGCATACTCTTAAGCAGCTAGGGCTCAGGGAGATTCATCGTGCTCAAACAAGAGTGTATGAAGGGTGCCTCTGCCACAAAAACTGTTTGTCTGAGTTGTGGGGGGAATAACCGGCAGAAGATCGCCAGCATCTCCCTTGTCATTGTGGCTATGAAGACCGGTGAAAGCCACAAACATCACTTTGCCAGGTGTCTTCCTCAGAGCAAACTTCGAGACTGGGGCCACAGAAGTCTTCTGGAATCCCAGTCTGCTCCACCCCAGGTTTATTATCCTGTTCAAGCTGTCTTGTTTGGTCTACACGGAATAGTCATGGGAGCATTGTGGGAAGTTCAGGTTCATGCTTTATGGAATTTACAGAAACAATTTTCTCTCTGTTGTGTTCTGTTATAAATTGCTTTCCTGCATTTAGTCATCTAGTCTGTGTAGTTTGTGTTGCTAGGTGGCAAGATAAAGTGAGGCTTCCAGCATCTGGTAAAGGACCCCAAAATCAGGAAAATTATGCTGCTTTCTGCCATGGTCTTTGATGGCACAGTCACATTTTACTGCTCTCAAGTGCTATTCCAAAAGCACCACTAACATGCTACATTAGCCTGTTAAGTTTTGTCTAACCATACTAACAACAGTACGTCAAGCCACATTTCTAACCAGAAAAAAGTGGTCCTAAAAAAATGTGTTTAATGTGCATTTCAAAATGTCAAAGTTAAATTCTCTGGTGCTGCACCATACTGGAAAAAATGTATGAGAAAATCTCTTTTGCAGGGGATCAAAGAGTGGCCATGTAGCACTTGAGATTGCCAGGAAATAAAGGCTCGGTGAGGTCTCCAGCCTGTTTTACACCTCAGCAAGCATCTGCTTTGCACCGTTTGCTCAGAAAGGGTTAAAGGCTTTCTGGCAACTTCTGAATACTACAGCAGCTATCTTCCCTGTGTAACAGTGGAAGAATGACTATGCGTAAGCTAATTTTGACTTAATCTAGTGTACCTGGTAGACTTTCATATATAGGATAATGCTAGAGGAATTTGAAAAAGCTTTTATCTTATTGAAGCCTGTGCTAAAATGATATCAACAGAGGTAATATGTTGATTCAAAGAAATTTTAAAAAGCTTAATTTGACTTCTGCATTGGATGATTTTAAAATACATTATCATGATTAATTTGTTGTTCTTGGTAAAATCTTAAGCTGCTCTTTTAATAAGACTGTGCTGATAGCAAAGCTTCATATGCTGGTGTGATTTCCCTGTATGTTAGTTAATAGCTGCCTAACTAGAAAAGTAAAAGTAATTCTTGTTGTGTAAACAGACTTCAAAACCTCTTAATGGATAATGCAGTTTTACTATTTAATTTTTGTAGTGCCAACAAAGAGAGGACTTTCATTTAAGATCTCTCTAGCAGTAATAATTAAAAAAACAGNCATGAGACTGCCTTTGCCACTGATGGCCATTTTGATGGCTGAATGAAATTGTAAAACAGAGCTTGACTATATCAGTGAGCAGCTATCTTTTGTCAGGTACATGTGGTGATAAAATTGCCTCTGAAGTTGTTGACTCAGTTGATCTGTAAGTTCTCCTGCATGGGCAGCATCTCTCTCCTGTGTTTGAATGGAGCTCTTGGGTGCTTCAGCTGTACAAAGGACCAGGAATNCTAAAATGGTTCTTGACAGAGGGGATAAATTGGAGTTTTGCGATAGTGAGGTGGTTTCCCTTCTCCTGGGGGAAATGGAAGTATATGAATGGATGTTCTAAAGAAACTTTGGTTTTTCTCATGTTTTGCAAATTCTCCAGTGGCTCCCTGCACTATTCATGTTTCTCTCTTAGAACATATTTTGCTATGTCGTCTTTTTTTAATTTCTGTAATAGAATGGGGGTCTCCAGTGTTGCTGTCATCTTTTGTGAACCAGAAAGCAGAAGATTAAGGAGAAAAGGAGAATAAATTCATATTGTGACTTCTCAGAAGTGCTGAAGGCCTTCATACCCTTCAAAGAACTGTAGCTCCCAGTTCTTGTTGACTGCAATATATTTTAAAATACCTACCCTTAAAAAAAAAAAAAATTTTGGCCTTGAGTATGTACAACCTGCACTGCGGTTGATGAGAACTGCAGAACCTGAGCACCACTGAAAATCAAACTATCAGTCACACTCACTGACTTCCTTTGATGGAAGCAACAATATGCTATAGGGAGTGTTGGGAGCTTTGCTTAGAATTCCAGCAGCTAAATGAAGAGAAGTTTCTGTTCGTCTCTTTGCTTCTGGCAGAGTCACCTTCTGGGAGCAGAGCTCTCCTGCTGGAGCAGGGAGCGCTGACTTGCCTGGAAACCCTTTCGTGTTCCCTGACCCCCACCTCCCCACACCCCTTCCTGCGATGGGTCGGCAGCCTAGAAAGTGAGCACTGTTTATAATGCTGTGATAGCTGCTGCTGGAGTTCAGATTCATTTACTGATTGCTGTAGTGTATTGTTAACAAGATGAATTAACTCTTTTCTCTGGGGAGGAAATGAATGTGCTCTTTCTCTGGACAAGAAGAATAATCCAGGATGGAAGGCCTTATCCTCATTAAATTAGCAGGTTGTACCTCCTTGTTTGCTGGTTTGTGACCGTATGTCTTCCAATAACAAAATGCACCATAGTGTACAGGGTGTTATTAAACCATTGTTGTTTTTCTGTGTTGGAGGATGCTAATACTTGCAGTCATTGCATACCTGGGGAACTATGTGGAAAAAAAAAAAAAAATCAGTGGTCTGGCTTGCGTAAAAGAGGCTGTGGCATGCCTATGTTCAGAATTAGAGGTTAAAACTTTTAATCGAGTGCTTTTTTTTTAATTGCACTACCAACTGAAAAGAAAAGAAGACAAAAAACCCTGACTAAATATGCAGCCTTGCATCCCAGTACACATGGCATAAGTTGAAAGACTGATACCATAACAAGAGGAATATAGCGGCTTTGCAGGACCCGTGTGCACGCTCAGAGCTGCAGGCAGTTCATTCACAGCTGCCTATTCTGTGCTGTAAGCTCTTTCCCAGGAAATAGTGTTTCCTGGGCTTCTGCACACGCTCACTGAGCTTTGGGGGTGTAGATGAGCTTCACTGAAGCTATCGAAAAGAGTAACCAATGCATGGCAAACAGACACGTTACAAGCTTGGCGAAGCTGAGGTTCTTTGCAAGAGTGAGTTTGCACAATGGGTGAGGGAAGAAAGGAGGAGGAGAGGAAGGTGAAAAGCTTTGCAAAGCCACTTAGCTTTGCCAGGACTCAGAAGCTGGATAGAAGAGTGCTTCGGCAGTCGAGGAGAGTGGGTTGCTCCTTCAGCGCGCTGTTCCCCACAGCCTTGATTTGAAACCTGGGCTGTGCCCTCATGATGCCTTCCAGGCAGCGGGGAGCATGCCCCTGGGAACGCGCTGGCTTTGTCTCAGTGCTAACCAAGGTGAACAAACAGGTCCCAGCTAGCGAGCCACAGGATAGAGAAAATGAGTAGAAGCTGGAAAAAAGCTTGTGTGCCAAAATTAAGTGATCTCTGGATTCCTTTGAAAGTTATGGAGGCCTCGAGGGCTGCCGAACCAGCCTCTGCATCCCGATGCCGCAAGTGGGGGCTGCTGCAGTTGTCCTCACACTGTGTATGGTTGTTTTTTTTTTTTAACTGGGAAACTCTGGCAGCTTGTGGGGCTTAAAAAGCACAAGTAGGGAACTCCTGTGAATTGGACTACAGTGAGACTTGGAAAACTCTTGTACTTCCAAACTACAGTGATGAGAGGTGGAGGGAAAAGCTGGGCATGGTGGGGCGAGGGAGGAGACTTGTGCCAGAGAAATGGGCTTTGTCAATGAAGAGCAGAGATACGGAGGAGATTAGAGGGAAGTGAAAATGTCAAGTAGTCAGGCAGAGGAAGCTCTTTTCTAAATAGAAGAAGGGAGTGGGAAAGCAACTGAATCCCTTCTGTGTTTCCAGCCTACATTCAGATGAGTGTTTTTCACCCTGCAGAAGCAGGGACTTTGGCTCAGTGCATTCAAGTGGAAAGCTCGGGTTGCTTTGCTTTGCGGCACACATGTCGGCTGCAGGGGGAATCGGGGCGAAACTTTTCCTCCAATTGAAAGAAATGCTAATGCCCACAGAGTTCAGGATACTCCAGAATCTCTACCTGTCTTCGTAAATAATTTTGTATGCCCCCCTCGGGCTGTCAGCAAGCACAAATAAGGGGCAGATTACAACCAAGAACGCACAGAACCATTGTAACCTAGCTAAAGAGGCACTCCGGGTGTAGCCTGTCAGCCCAGCCGCAGGTGTCTCAGCGCAGCAGGCTGGCTGCCAGAAGCAAAGCCCCCTCCAAAGCGCCGCTTTGTTAGGCTTTGCTCTCCCTCACCTCCGACTCGCCTCAAAGCAGGGCTGAGCTCCTGAAGGCTGAGCTGGCAGCTCTGGCCCTGAGCCTCCAGCGCTCCCAGAGGGGCCGTCTCCCCACTGGGCAGGGACGGGCGTCCCCGGTGCCCTGCCGGATGCCGGGCAGAGCTGCAGCGGACACTGGTCGGTGGCACTGAGAGCAAAGCCCTGGCCCCGTCGCTGTCACCCGCAGTGCCTCTGAAGCCAAGGGACTGCTGTCAAGGTAAAGAGGATTTGCATTAGCAAAGCAGGGACAAACACTGGCTCTTTGCCTCGGGCAAGTTTCCCTCATTTTTGAAGACTTCAGGCCTGATGCTGGGAGGTCATTTGACTGACTTGCACATTTTTGCAATACCTGAGATGAGTGCTTGCTGACTTTCATTATGTATCAGCTATTCAAGGCAGAAACCAAAACAAGAGTATAATTAATGTATAAAAGCCTCTGGCTTGCTTCTAGTTTGTTTGTTTCAGTACATCTCAATGTGTGCTTGTCTTGGTTCACTGACTCCAAGCCAGTGGCTGGCATCAATATATCAAACCCCGCAATCACTTTTGCCTCTTTCATTTGTAACCACTCAGAAGTGGTGGCTCAGGGCACTGGAAATGTCACCTACAGGTACTTCTGGGGCCCACAGCTCTCCTTTTTGAGGTAGAACCATATAAAAAGCGTTGGCAGTAGGAAGAGTTTGTTCTCCTGGGTGCGTGAGCCTGATGGCAGAGGCTGCAACTATTTTGAAATACAGTTATTTCCAAGACTTTCTTTTTGCTTTGCTTCTGATATTGCTCTGGGTCTGTGTAGATCCAGGTACTGCTGTACAGGGTATCTGCCACTCTAGTTCCTGAAAAAGGGGTGTATATTCCTTTTTTTTTTTCGTAGTTGCATAGAATAAATAGAGGCTTCTTCCTGAATTTTTGAAAAATAAAGGTAAGGTTGGCATTGCTTTGAGAACTACTGAGCAACAGGCTTAATTAAAACTACTTAAACTGAGAGAGGTTTTAAAATATTGAAGGGTGAGAATGGTGGCTGGTGAATGGAGAGACTGTGGGGTTCTCTCTCTCCCCACAAGTAATCCAGCTGAATAATCCTCTTGAATCATGTGGAGTATTCAGGAGTGGCAGCTGCACAACCCATTTTGGACCATGGCTTATTTTGTACTTCAGTGGGTTTAAATTTGTACTTGCTCAGAACTTCCATGTTGTAAAAGTCCGTAGCTGTCATTTCATATATATATATATATGTACACATTTTTTCTCTCTCTCAAGACCTTTGTGGGTCTGGGATACTGAGAGTTACCAGTAAGGACAGCAGCCTTTCCTCATCTAATGTTGTCCCAGTTGAGACCCTGTGTTTTCAGAGGCTTGCAAAACCTTGTTGTCTCCTGCCTAAAATAATGCCTTTGCTTGTATTTATTTATATATGATTTTCTAAAAGCACAAAATAATATTCCATTTCCTTGCATCGCTCTTGTTAAGTAACGTTCACATCCTTGTGCTTTATGTGAGTCCTCCTACCAGGTCAGCCAAGCAGCCTGTCCCCTGCCCTGTGCTAGAGTCCTCTTTAGAGTCCTGAAATTGTGACTTTTACAGCCACGGGTAAGTGCATGTTGTAATGTATTAAGCACAGAATGGCACAACTGCAGTTCCGGCATTTTTCCTTTAAAAATGCTTCTTGGTTGTGGAACACTCACCTAAATGCGGGGTAGCGTCAGAGTCTAAGAGCTTGTGGTTTTATTTTGAGATATTTCCTGCGAGTCCAAACAATATAGGGACTTGGGTTAACTTAAATACGTCTGTTCAATACCTTGAGATATAAAAGGTCAGTGAGATTCATGGTGATTTTCTTTTTGACTTGGTTAAATACATAGCTGCAGCTTAAGGCCATCTATCTTAAATAGAAACTCGATGAAATGAGATGCCGACAAGAGTGGATGGGGATAATGGCAGTTCTGCTTTAGGGGGGCTTGTAGCATCCCAGCAGGACCAATCCAGATTTGGGATTTCTGGCTGATAGGAAACTTTGCACACTTGAAATTTAGTTTCCATTCCAGTTCAAAACCAAAGCTCAGCTTTCTTCTACTTCAAATGAAACAAAGCTTTCAAAGCTTTTACAGGTGGGAAATAAGATTTTGCTTTAGAAACTGATGTTCATGAAGGACTTCTAAATGAAGAATTTTAATTTATGGCTTGGCTTTTTTTTTGTGTGTGTGTTATTTTTATTTTATGTTTAAAAAAGGCCCAACATACTACAAAATAATCTTTTAAACAAGGAGAAAGGCCATAAAATAAAATTCAAAATTTAATGGGGAAATGAATAATTCTTTTTACGACCCAAAGATTTCCATAAGTAAGAGTGAGTCACTTGCAAGTAGTGTTCTCTGTAGAATTAAGAAAACCACGATGGGTTGACTACATCAGCAACTTCAACCAAAAAAAAGCCATGTAAAAAAGCCTTTTGACTACCCGTTGAGTCGCAGTCTGAGCGACGCTGCCATGGTTCAGCAGGGGATCAGTGTCAATTGTGAGGAAGTGCTCCCAAGTGAAAGATGAATGTGATATTAAGAATGTCAATATTTCACTTTCTAAATTGAAAATCTTGGTAGCGTTGAGATAATCCATATGTCTTAACTCATGGTGTTTGAGTAGGAGGAAGCTAGCGCAGTAACTAGTTGAGGAGGAGGAGCAGTTAGTCAAAATAACTGCTTTTCTCCCTGAGGACTTTTGGGTTCTGGAAATATTTAACAGATGAAATAGCAAGAGCATCAGTCCTAAGGGAACTATCAAAGAGGCGTTTGACATTGCGTATCATGTAGACTGCTAAACGAGTGTTTTGTCTGCCGAGGGCCTGGAGGTGCGACAGCGCAGGGAGCGCGTTTGGGGATTTGTCTGGCTGCAGTGGTTGCGCGCGGCCACGTGGCAGCGGCAGCTCTGGCGGCATGGGCTGCGCCTGCCCACCCAGTGCTCTGTGGGGGATTTTGGCAGCAGGAGTGTGACCAGGGCACTCTGCTTGCCCTGCGTTTTGAAGCTGCTCTGAGGTGCTGGTCCCAGAGCGAGGGGTGAGGGATGCTGTCTGCAGCCCAAGGCGGTTGTGCCTCCGGAGGTTTTTGCTGCCCATCGCTGGGGAGGCAGAAGGGGTGAGAGGTGCACCCTGTGTCTGTCCGCTCTCAAGGCTCTGCCATCCCATAAGGGCCAAATCTGGGTGTTCAAATGGCTCCCCAACAGACGTGGGGGCAGGAGGTGTACCCTGCAGCCTGTTAGCTTCTCCTAGGTGGAAAGCGCCCGGGCATCCCCAGCTCCCCGTGGCGTGGGCTCGCTGGCTGCTGCTCTCCTGGGGAAGCTCTGTGCCGGAGTCTTCCCCGGCCCGCCCCGGGGTGCTCTGCTGCCTCAGAATTAATCATTTAACTGGTTATGGAGGCACGTTGGCAGATTCTGTCATACCTGTCAGATCTAACTGCCTATAAATTTAATTAGTGTGCAAAACCCAGCTTTGGAGTATACCAAAACTTAATTACTCAGCAACTTAAGGTTGTTAGCATTCTCTCCAGGGTAATAAAGTCCAAAAAAGAGCATGTGAAGGCTATGATAAAATAATTAAAAGTATAAGATCCTTATGGCATGTTTTGCTTAGTACTCATCTCTGCTGTGTTTAAATCTAGATGGAGGAATAATAACAGCAGCATCTTGCAGCTGGGCTCTGACAGTGGGTATCTTCCCTCAGTAAAGCAAGAAGAGTTAATTAGTGAGTGGGGTGGCTCAGGTGTGCACTGTCCTATGCAGGGGATTGAGCTTGTTTTTGCGAGCATCCCGTGCACTTTGCCTTGATGCATCTACTTGCTGGTGGGGAAAACCGCGGTCATTGCAGAAGTTCGGCTGGTAATTAAGAATTTGGGGACCATGGAGTCGCTGGGGGCTTTGTCACTGGGGTGATGGGGAGGTCTGTCATTAATGCATTACATCCTTTAGATGAGGTCATTTGGGAGAGAAGTTAGTAATTGTTCAGATGTATCAATAGCAGCCTTAGCAGTGGTGACTGGTCCCAGGCCTGTGCCCATCAGAACGAAGCACTTGGGGTGTCAGAGTCGCTTCTGGGTGACTGAAGTGACACTGTGGCAAAGGACGATGGCCTCCTACCCAGGAAGGAACACTGCTTTAATGTTTGTCTGCATACTCCTACAACAGAGTGCTTAAATGGAGAGAAGGATGCGTGACTGGCACCCAGTGTTACTACTGGGTGGTTTGTTACACAGCGATGGGATGGCAGAGTGTAACAGTGACTCACTGCAGGTTGTTTGAAAGGAAGGGGATGGGCTTTAGTAACACTGTGTGTGCCCCATCTGTCACACGCTGGAGATAGATGCGCTTGTCTTCCTAATGTTCTGCTTCAGCATTAAACTGCTGCAAAATATTTATTCCAGTGACCCATATTTTTGTGGGAATAGCCTCTCCTCCAAATGGACCCCAGCCTGAAATGAAACAACAAAAAATAACTTACAGCAGCCCTTGGCTTGACTGTGGTTTGGTTCTGGATGCTTGCTCTCTGAGTGCTCCTTGTCTCTAATTATCCCCACACACCATGAGGAAAGAACGAAGAAGTGAACCTTCTGATCCCTGGAAGAATATATGAAAGTCAGCAGTGACTAAGAAATGTCTGGAGGCCAAAATCACTTATCCACTTACATTCAAAAATGCAGAAATGAATAAAACATCCTTTGGCTTCTCCCTGTCTTCACTAGAGAATCGTTTATAATTCAGTTCCCTCTCCCACCTACAGCAAGACGGTAAGTTCGGTTCCTTGGCCCCGCAAACCTGATGGAGGAGATATTTTGCAGGCACCTAAAACTCTTCCAGCTGCCCGTGCTGGAGCCTTCCTAAATATCAGTGCCACGGAGGATCTCGCCTGACCTGTCGCTGTGCCAGCAGAATAGGGATAGTGAATGAGAGATCTGCTCTGGTACTCATACTGGGAGACGAGCACCACCGTCAGTGCCAGGCGGTACTGGGCAGGCACGTCTCCAGCACTGCCTGCAGACCCTCTGCTCCGCAGCGTGGGCACAGTGGAGTTGTACCTGGGGAAGCGGCCCGGCTCCGTAGCAAAGAGCCGCCCCGGGGCGGGCATTTCATGGAGCAGGACTGTGTTTCACATTGTAGTGAACAGCCCAGCAGCACCCCGTGGAGTTTTCTTCTGCGTCCTACATTATCACTGGGTGATGCATCCATGTGAGCTGGGATTTGGCATTTGGGGAGCTGGCATAGGGGCGAAACAAGGAAGGGAAGAAAGTCTGTGTTGTGTGCATGTGCGGATGTCTGTTCTCCTGGATTTAATATGCATCACTTGAGTTTTGCTTTGGTTTCTAGTGAACCCGAAAGATCAAAGCAGAGTTTATCTGCAAAGGCTCCGTATCACAGGCACAGGGTTCGTTCTTATCTCTCGCTGGGCAAGCTGAAAAGACATGTAGAGTTGTTGACAGTTCTCTGCAGAATTGCCAGCTTGTAATGGTACTCGACTTCGACTGGGTTTAGCTCTGGGATTTTGCTCTGTCTCGCGTAACATCCAGCAAAAGTCTTGCTACATTAAAGTCTATGGAAATTTCATATTGACATTCATAAAACCAGAGTTTTAGGTATGTTTTCATCGCAGGCTTGTGACAAATTAAAGAACGACTGACAAGATTTGGTAAAATTACCAGATTTCTGAGAGCCAGCCTGCATACCATTGAGTGTGCTTAATTTAATGAACCGAGGGATGCCAAGTAATCTAACTGCTTATTATGTTAAGAGGCAGCAGATAATCTAATGATCCACAGGTGGCTATTTTGATTTTACTGCTTGAAGTTAAATACGTGCTTAACGCTCTACCGAAGAGAGCAGCGCTTCTTTCAGCGCTAGAAGCGGTATGGAGCAGTAGATGTCACCTCACCTTCCAGAGCCATTTGGTCTTATGGCTTGAGCAAGCACGATATAGGACAACTCGCCTCGAGCCATTGCATGGGCTGTGAGGCCCTTTCCAGAGGGGGCAGGACCCCGGTTCGCCTGGAGGCCCCCTCCCTGTGTGCAGGAGCGGGTGGTGGGAGCGCGGTGGCACTGCTGGCGTGGGTCGGGACTGGCCAACCTCAGTCTTCCAGCGCTCTTTGGTCTCATGACCAAGAGCTCTCTGTTTTTAGCAAAAGTGATGCAGAGGATGTGCCCAGGTTTCTTACTGAAAACCAGCAAATGAGATTTCTGTCTTTTATTAAGAATTCCTCATCATTTCCTGCCCTCATATGTATGTAAGTGTTCTGATCATCTGAAGAAGTACGTGTCATATTTTATTTTTCTAGAATGCATAGATATTAAATATTTATTCACAACCTGTAATCAGGTTGTAATCATGGCCTGTAATCACAATCAATAAATTAATAGATTAATTAAAAAAATAACATAAACGAAATATGATTTTTGTATTAATTGTATGTCTTTTTATTGCTTTTAGTGGCTGGAAATGCCAGCTTCATTTCTGGGTGCGTCTTCAAAGGAGCAAGCTGAATTTTAATGGGATTTGTGTCTAGCACTTATGAACACTTCCTCTTTTGGTATGTGCCCTGCTCCCCTTCTGGGCAATGTTGATGTTATTCGTATAAACTGTTTCCATTCTTCATCATAATGCTCAGCTCTACTTCTAATTGGGTTTGGTTCTATTCAGTCTAACTGTAATAATTTGATTTTTTTTGTTTAAAATTTCAATCATGCCTGCCATATGGTGAGTATCATTTATACATAAAAGCTACTTGCTGTTTTACCTTTGGAAATCATTAGAGCCTTCGCAGTGAGAGCTTCCTAACCATCTGCTACCCTCTCAAACCTTGCGTTAATGTAGACATCTGCAGTTGTGACTCCGGGGTTATTAAACAGCGATGTCCAGTCGAATGCCCTTGTGCCTGGCTTTCCAAAAATCAGCACTGCAGAAACCGATCACTTCAGCTGCAACAAAAGCTATTAAATTTGCACATGTGGAGGGCAGGCGTGCGCCCTTCCACGCGTACTCCTGCAGGTCCTGCGGCACAGGCAGAACGAGTGGATTTGGCTGAGGGGCTGTGGCCCTCCCAATTAGCTGTGGATTCAGATCGGTGTCCTGTAATCCTTTAATGCCACAGAGGCTCCAGCATTAGACCCTGTGCTAATCCTTTTTTAGAATGGGCATCGTGTGCAAAGAAGATTATGCCATTTTAAAATGAGCTAATTATTTGTGGTTAATCAGAGTATCCCACAAATTACAGAAGGAAATGCCGTAGGTTGAAATCCTGGCCTCGGTTAAGTCAACAGGAAAACTCAGGTTGGCTTCAGCTGGGCGAGATTGCAGCGCTCCTGGTGCAGCACGCTCGCCCTGTCCCCGAGCCAGCTGCGGCTGCCTCGCAGCCTGCTTTGTATTCTGGGGTTTGGGTTTTTTTGATTTCATTTTGCTTTTTTTCTGTCAGATTTCTGTATGCAAATTTTTGTCAGTGAGGAGGGAGAGGTGGCTCTTAGTGACCTCCAGTCTGGTGGTAGCTGAAAACAACTGAGCTAATTACAAAATTCAAATGTCGAATGTTTCCGGTGTTTAGAGACTTGACATTCTTCATCTGAGTGCTGTGTAGATTGCAGGTAAAGACAAACTGATGATACGAAAGCTATACGCTTACTTTAATTTAAAAAAAAAAAAAGCTAATTTAATTGTGTTGTTAATGTCCTTTATGTCCTTTAAATGGTGCTTTTTAAAACAAACATAGCTTACTAAAGCTGCTGAAGTTGTTTTATATACATTTTTGGCATTATATTCAACCACAATAATGAAAAGCTAATTTAATGCATTCATGTCAATACTGCTCTCTTTTCCCTAAAGGAGAATGCCTTTAACCTTGTGCAATAATTTAGCTATTGAATAACAGTGTTGATGATCAGTAAAAAATGTTTTATCTTGGGAATTTTTTCAGGTAATATGTCAGTCTAAAACTGATTCTTATCTGCGTTAGTCCTTTTAAATAACACAGTAAGAAAACTGTTTTAAAATGTGTTAGAGATTAATTATGTACAGCAGTTAAATCCTAGGACTTTTGATAAGTTTTCAGTTTTTAATGGCCCACCAGCAGGTAATAAATCTTGATTGGCTAGTAAGAGTTTGGGGGAAGAAACTGTGTCCTGAGGTGGCACCTATAGTGTGGAACTTGTTGCCTTTCCACCTCCACTGCCCCACAGCAGAAAAATAAGTATGTTCATGTTCTTTGGTGGTGGTGATGTAAAGCTGCTTCTTTTTTTAGTCCAATCACATGGATTTGATTTCTGAATTAGGTTATTTTCTGTGGTGAAAGAGTGGCAAAACTTGTCTACTTTGTGGAAGTTAGGTAAGTCAGTCACTGTGTGCAGATGGACAAATGAGAAATTTAGGCTGCTAATGTGTCTTTTCCTTCAAGTCTACAAAAAGCCTAAAAATTAAGCTGAAAAATTGCATGCATTCTCTGAAAAGAGATCAGTGAAGTGCCTAAAATGCTCTTTAATTTTTTTTATTCTTAACCAAATTCCATAAATATTGTAATGCACAGTATTTGGTTTTCGGTTACCCCCATGTTGAATTTTTTTTAGGAAAGGCAGTGGTGTTTGCTTTGTGGTCAGAGGTGGGTAGGATGGGGGTGGCAGATGGGAAAGTCAGAGGGCTGTGATGCACTTTTTGAAGGAAATGCAAATAGAAACATAATTAAAAAGAATACAAATGGAGGAAAAGATGTTTCTGGCAGGATCTTTTGGGTGGAGGTAAGCAGGATGGCTATCCTGTCAAGAAAAGGGTTGAGCTACAGAGCGTTAGCTTCCATCCCGGGTTGAGAGGCTTCCTTGCTGGAGAGGAATGAATCTTGATGGCAGTCTGGCAGAAGCATGGACGTGAGCTGTTTGTGCTTTTCTTCAGCCTGGTGTAACTCTCGCAGCCTGGCTGTGGCTAAGCGGTTCGTTAGGGAGTGTAATTGACCTTGAAATGTGCTGTGAGTGAGGAGGACAAACTCTCTCACACTTTGGGGAACTTGTTTATTGCCAGTTGCTGCTTGTTCCTGAGCCTTAATTTAATTCCTTTCAAACTCCTCTTTTCAAAATCCCTTAAATTCATGCGGAGCAAGGAGAAGTGGCAGTTACGGAGTTACCCGGGTGGGTGCTTGCCTACGGAGAGGGGCACAGCGGAGGCGGGAGCCCCGTGAGCAGGGATGTCCGCAGGGCTGCGCGCAGCCCTCTGCGCCCCACGCTGCTGCTGCCGCAGGAGACCTCTTCCCTGCGTGGAGGGGAGATGTCGCTGGTGGAGCTGAGTGGGAGCGTGGTTGCGTGTCAGTTTTGGTGTAGTAATTTTACTTAAGCATCTCTATTGCTGATTTGAACTTGAAATAGGGTGCAGCCGCTCTGCCTTGCTGTTTATGCTGCATAATAGGAAACGAACAGTGTGTGCTTCCGAGATGGCAGCGTGCTCGTAAAATTTTTGTGAGTTTGAAGATGAGATTGGTGCGCAATGTTCTCTTACAGAGAGCCAGATGTTAAAATGTTCTACATGCGGTGGAGTATCCATATCCGTACAAACCTTTGCTAATTCTGCTGCAGCTGTTCAGGTGAATGCACTACGATTCCTTTACTCCAGCCCCACACTAATTTACACGTATTTTTCATATCTCAATACTCACATTCCTTTAGCTCCTGGGGTGGGATGAGGAAAGAAGGATAGGTATGCCTAAAGCTGTGAGGCAGCCGTGTAAGTCGGTCATCAGGACACTGCTGCCTACTTCAGGGTGACATTTTCAAGTGGCTCTGTGCCTTTCATATTTTGCTTTTTAAAAAAACAAAACAACAACAACAAAAAAAGCAACTTTGTCTCCACTATCAGACTTGTTTCTGGACTAGATCCTGCTGCTTGTGCTAAGAGGTCATATCAGTTTGTGCATATTTAGTTCAAGGCAAGGTCCCTTTTAAAAAGGTTTAATATGTTTTTAGCAGTGGAACGTGTGTGCTATGTCTTGTTACTTCCGGACTAAACTAGTTAGTATTACCTACCGCTGTGTACTGTGTCTGCTGGCAGTTTAATTAAATGAACTGTTTTTCTGCCTAGAGGTTTAGCTCTTCTTGTTGCAGTTACTTACCTTTGAAGAAAAGATGTGATGTGCATTGCACAGCCAGCAAACTCAGACACAGGGAAATAAAGAGACTTGTCCATTTCCATACTGGATGAGGGATTTTGACCATAGTTTGTTTATTATGTCTCAATTGACTACCCTAATGTCTAGGTGAGGAGTTCTGTAGAAGCTCCTGGAAACGTTCATTTGATCTTTCTGCAGAAGGTAGCAGTGGCACTTCGGATGCAGTCGATCCTTACCAGGCTTTCTCTGTGAGGCCAGAGAGACCCCCACCTGGTAGCCCTACTGAGGGGTGAGTGTTCCTGTTCCCAGCGGTCCCTGGAGTCTGCCCGAGTGCACCTTTGTGCACAGTTGCTCGTTTTTCATTAGGCAGTGATTTGATTAGATAAAAATAAAAGTTGCTTGAGCATTCACTTTTGCAGTGATGCATAACAAATTTATGCAGATTCGAATAGGACTAATCTGCATGCAAACTATAAAAAATGTGATTACTAACCCGTATGCACCTGTACTGAAGTTTAATTGGGTACAAATATGAGCAGGAAGAAAGAAGCTTAACAAAATGCACAGCCTTGAACTTGGGAATGAATTAATGCAAAGAGATTCTTATAGTGTTAATGATGATTCAGGTGTTTCTGGAGTAAATTAAATCTTTCAGTAATTTAAGAACACTGTTATTCTTTAATTAACTTTGACTTTATTAAAAAAAAAAATCCTACTTTCTGCAGATTTTTCACTGTTGACTTCCTTTAGCTGTTCTAATGGTATTCATTTCATGTCCAGGATCACCCTGAAAACACAGGTGATTGATTCTGACCATGTGTGAGTCAGTTTACAATGAATGTAGTTTCCTTGACATAAAGGAAGCTTTATCAATGCTAACAGTGCACTGGGAGGTCAGGACTTAGAGTTGGGAGAGCTTTAAGGAACGTGTTATTGCTGATTTTCCTAATAATTTTGGTGTTGTTGAATGATTCATTCATCAAACCATGCGGCTTGTGTTCAAGTTCAGTACTAGAGCATATCACTTGGCTGTGAAGGTTTTTATGGTCCAGGAAAAGTTGGATGTCAGTGGAAGTGCATTTTACCTGATGTTTCTTGCTTCCTGGATGCTACGAGAAGGCTGTTAATGTTCCATGGTTGAGGAGAGGAGAGTGAATTCAGGTTGTAGAAATGAATGAGCAATGAGAAGAAAAGCTGAAAGTCAATTACCATCCCTTCTCATTCGTAGAGCAAAGTATTTCTGTCTGGGACCATCACTGTATTGAAGAACTGGCTATGCTTGAGTGAGGTTTTGTTACACACTGAAGCACAGTGTTTCCCTTGTGAAGGTACGATGCTGGGAAAGGAGGCTTGGGCAGGTGGCGTGGCTGGCTCACTGTCCTTGTGCACAGCACCACGGGCCTTTGGAAGCACTTGCAGGTAAAAGCGACCCAGAACGGGTCTCTCAAGAACCTGACTTGTTGCAGTGGGAATGGTGCTGTGATGAGGGCAGCTGTTCCCAGAGAATCTATCAAGTAAGCACTGCATGTGGTGACCACCAGCAGTTGCAGCTGGGTCCTGTAGCCACTTTTGGGTTAAGAATAATTCTTACTTATTATATTTCTGACATATTTTGATGGAAAGCAAATGCAAGTAGTGGGGATGCTTTAAGTAAACTGAGCTGACATCAGATAATCAAAAACACTTAACATTGTGACACAAAGTGACAGCATCACAGAATTTCAAAATTAAAGTTGACACTCTGTCCTGTGCATTAGTAGATACAGAAACAAACAGCTCTGTGGCATGGGTTAAGAACAGAGCATCAGGATTTACTCTGAGTGGCTGCAATTCTGTGAGGATGGCCCATAACCCCAGTGCTGTTTTAGAGGAGTGGTTTTGAAGCATGTAAATGAACAAGCCCTTGAAAAGTAAACTACTTCAAAAGTGTTTTGACCAGAAGGCTCAAACTGGAGTGATCTGTAGGATATTGGCCGTAATGCCTGCTTTCTCATTGAAAGTTTTGTGTGATGTGGGGAGAGGACTTGTGTTTTGAACCTTGCTAGGCAGAGCCTACCCTAGTTTAATAAAAATGTCCTGAAATGACTGCAAGGGGAGCCTCAGATTCAAATACCTGTTGAAGTTATGCATCTGAGACCTCTCCAATTATACGTGTGTCCCAAAAGGAAACAGCCTGTGTTACTTCTCTTAAGCAGTTACACAGGGATATGCTACTCACAACAGCTGCTGCTTGCAAGAACCTCTGTTTTGTGAACATCACCTATGCCAGAGAATATTTAAAACGGATCATAAAGTATCAATAGTGGTGTGTTCAGCTCAGCAGGAAGCTGCATTGGTGCCAGGATGGAAGGAGACAGAATAACAGAATTCTGTAGCAAATAAGGTATTAATCTTTAATGTGTTAAGAGAGGTACCACAGGAAGAGCGGACGGCATGATTTGACAATGCTCGCAAACGCATGGGAAGGCTGTGCGAGTGTTGGGGCTATTTCTAAAGAAATACCATTATATTCTGGGCCCTTAAGAAAATAAGAGACAGTGAGGGCAATGCCTAACGTGTTTGTACACTATCACGCAGTGTAGAACTGTATTTGCCAATGCCATGGTTAGTCTTGGTTATCACCTGTTTCATCAGGCAGAAGGCAAATTGATGGGAAAGGGTGTTATGCCGAAGTACCATCCACAAGGTCTGAGAGCTAACTGTGAGCTGAAGAAAAGGATAAGTTGTTCCACAGACCCTTGAAGACCTGATAATGGCTTATCAACAAATGACTAAATGACTAGCGCATCCTCATTTGTCTGCTTTCAAGTGTTGCAGGTGGCAGGCTTCTGAGAGGTTGATGTTCTGTAAGTATCGATGGCGTCTCAAGTTGCTCTGACAGCACTGGCCCTTACAGTAGGCATTTGCTGGTGTCAGAATGAAATTTTAGAGAGGTGAGCGAGCCCTTAAGGAGGACGGAGGGGCTTCTTAGTACAAAAGAAAAGGGGGAGAAAGAGTATATGGAAAAAAGTGGGAGATGGTAGTGAGGAAGGCTCGTCTCTTCGGTAGATAGTCTGTATATAGGTGGGTTTTGTGTTCTAGTATCTGTGAACAGCCTGCGAGTATAAATGCTCCATTGGAAGGTGGTATTTCAAGTCAAAATACTCTGATATTCTGGGCTCAAGTGAGCTCATGGTGTGCATATATAGCAAAGGATAGCTTTGATAGCTGTGTCACTGCCACTAGCTGGATGACGTGGCATCATCCTTCCTTGCCCTAGAAGATGTTCAGGCCATGGAGGTGTGATGCGTGGGTATACAGCAAATGCATATTTAGAGCTTGGCTTTACGTTTGGATATGGAAAAACAGTTTTCCGTTTTGGTTTACCTAGGGTTGGGTTTGCAGTGTGGTGTGGGAGTACCCAGAGCATTTAGGGAAGAGACTCCAGTGCAGCTATAAAGTCTCCATAGAAACATTCATGTGTTGAGAGTATGACAGAATTGTCACTGTAGATACTTCCTGAGGCTTTAAAGGCTGATAATTTTAAGAAATAGTGGAATGTGACCAACGAATTAAAATGGAGACATTCAGAGTATCAGATACTCAGATGCATGGGTGTGTAGAGAGATGGGGATGTCTTTGGATCAAGTCTTCTCCTGTAGTGGGCAAACATGTCACATACTCCCCTTCTTAATTGTATCAAGACCTATTGTGAAAGCAGTCGGATCCCGGCTCTGCGTGCTGCTGCTTTTGCAGCCCCGCTGGGCTCTGGTGGCTGGAGACCTTCTTATTCCCACCCCAAAGGTATGCGTGGTTACTCGGGGCTGTGTAGACAGGTTTTCTGCCTGCCTGGTGCTTTCATCTGATGTACTTAGGAGTCAATTATTTTGCTATCTTCATCTTGCAAAATTGAATCTCAGTTTGCCTGGCCTCCTAGGTTATCCTTCTCAGTACTCCTTTCAATTTGAAAATCTCAGTCGTGAGTGACTGGAACTGTGTGGTTCTATGGAGTCCTTCTGCCATCAGCTCATCGTGTCCCACAGGTGCATGAAACCTTACAGTGGACATGTCCAGGGGCCAAGAATAATTTTCCCTTTAGCAAAAGCTTCAAGGTGGTTTGTATTTGAGTTTCTTGTAAAATGATCATGTTCGGCACTAAACTGTCCTCTCTAAGGGGCCAGAAATATTATTTGTTCACATCTCCCGTGCTGTTGGGAGTATTAAGCATTAATTAATCATTATATCTGTTTAAAATTTGCATACCAGTTCTTGCACAATGAATAACCTCTTGCTCACTGGGAAGTTTCTCTAGTTAAAAGATATTTAGTCTGTCTTCATCTTGTTTCAGAAGAGTAGGGAACTAAAAGAAGGAGCTGTTGGATGTCACTTGCACATGACGACTGCTTTGTGTGTGCTGCTGGCACTGCTGTGTGTGGCTGGCTCACCAGGACATCTGGAAGCTCTGTAGGTGCTTGGAGCGCAGACGTGGAGCTCAAAGCTTCCAGAAGTGTTCTTTGCTGTGCTGCTGTCTGACAGAGCAATGGGCCTCCCACAGCTTCTGCTCTCGCCTAGAATAATGTTGCAGACAGAAATCAAATGGGGTAGTACAACAGTAAGCATTGATTGGCCTTTCTGTTAGCTAGTCTGTGGAGAGAGAGGCTTTGTGCCTGATTCAGAAACCACATTTAATCTGTGTGTGGTGTGTTTTTTTGTTTTTTTTTTTGTTTTTTTTAAATCTCTGATTTTATGCATTTGCAACACCACAGTTATGAAGTTCTGTTGACAGTAGTGAGTCTTCAGGTTCTTGCCTTTTATCCAGAATTCTTCAGTATTCAGAAAAACCTTTGTAGAAACATGAGGCCAAAAAGATGGTCCTTAGGTGAGCTGGCAAGCAAGTATTGCTTGGACCAGCCCTGACAGCAGGTAATCCAATTTGTTCTGAAAGTTAGAGAATTCCTTAGTTTTAGATAACTGTTCTCTGATATTTCTCTGTCGTTGCAGAGGGATTTGTAATACTGAACCTCAGCCACCTGTGCTGCAAAATAATCTCACAAAGATGAGAATGATTCCTTGGTTTAAGTTCTGCTCTCTGGCACTACAGTATTTAGTGTTTCAAGGGTTCTCTATTCCTTTTGGAAGTGGAATAAAAGCAAGGCCACCTGTATAATGAGTGTGCAAGCGTGCTGTTGTAACAAATGGAGGACCCAAACTAGACTGAAGGTTTATGATGGTTGTTTTTTGGCATGTCTGCTAAGGTGTTTCCTGTCTCTCAGAGCTTTATAGAGAACTTGAGGAGGAATAAAAGCTGATGGGAGGAAGGGCACATTATTTTCTTAACTGCTACAATGAGTGGAAGGGTAGCCATAAAGAAATGGTGTGCAGGGTCAAATTAGGAAACTGAATTCAATTGTCATGAATTTCCATCCATAACACATAGAGGATGATCTTAATGATGCTGTGACGCAAAACTAGTCCTCAGCATGGCATTTGGCTGAGGAATCTGGAAACACCTGACCGGACGTTTGGTGCGAACTGGGTTAGAAAGAAGCCAGTGAAGATTTTGCCCCTAGTTTAAGAGGCTTTGGGATTTCATCCTATTTTTTTTCCCTTGGTGAGGGTAGGATCCTGTAGGGTCTCTGGTTGATGTGTGCAAGACAATCTGCTCCTGTCTTTGATGGAGCTGGTCATTCTCCTGGAATTTGTTTATTATTTCATAATAAAATATTTAAGACACCATTTTCATAAAAATTTTCTCCAATAAGCTACTTCTTGTCTTGGAGAGTCACTCTAAATTATCTGCCAGGCTCCTAGTTCTTTTCAGAATTAATGGCTTGACCCAGTTACACTATTCATCCCTCATTCATTTTTCTTAGTATCTTAGTCATTTATTTCCCATCTCATTGTGTGTTGAAATGACCTGTCCTATATTTTTCTAGTTATTTAGCTCCTATTGGGTAATGGGATTTTCTGGAGGTTTTACTTCCACTGCCAGACAGACATATTCTAGTCTTTTCCCTAAGTTCTCATGGGAGCTGGTTGGTACTGGTGGTTGTATTGTGCAGGGACTGGCACATGATGCTGCACAGTTAGAAGCATGATAATGAAGCAGTCTTCATCAACTGTCTTCATCAACTGTTCTGAGCAATCTCTGAACAACATTCTGAAATCAGCTCATGCTGGTTTTTTCCCTTCCCAGTCCCCAAATATTGCTAAGTTAACGAGGTTATAACTAAACCAATGTTTCTGTGTCTTAAAAAATGGCACATGAGAATTTGCAGCTGTAGTGTCATGTTCTCTTATTGCTAATACTCACTGTAGATTTTTTTTTCCTCACCAGCACCTTTCCAAACTGGAAGTAGGTGGCTTTCTTTGTGTTCTGTTTATTTGAATCAGTTGAAGTGAATGACAGTGGACTCCCACTCTGCATGCCATCCTTGTTGTGAATTTTGAAACAGCATGCATGGTTCTAATACAAATTTTGTCTATGCTGTTATTTTAGTGCTATTTTTTAATATAACATTTACAAAAACATTGGCAATCAAAGAACTTGTTACCATTTGTGCTAATTTCAGGAGATGATCATGGGACTATGTAATTAGCATTGATTAAACAAGGGGCTGAGTGGAGAGAGGCTACTTGTGAAATGGGAGAGCAGGACATTTTCACTGCTAGACAAGGACCACTTAACGGTATGTTAATGAATCAAGACAGCTGGAGAATTCGTAAAGGGTAAAATCAGATATGATTGCTTCTGTTACAAGGCAGTAGGTAGGTCACTGGGCATTATAAGATACTCATGATGGTATCCTGTTGTACTACTGGGAAAGTAAGAGATTTATGTAATGGAAATCCTGTTTCACAGCTCTAATAAGCTTGTTAATAACAATTCAGTGTGTCATGGCACTTAGAAGGGATTTCAGATTTTGTCATGTAGAATGAGGAGAAAGGTTCAAATGGAAAGGGAAGAAAGACTTTCCAGTGGAGAGCAGTGTAGGTTAGCATCACCCTAGGAGAGGCTTGCAGGGACTGCGATTTAAAGTCTGGTTGCACAGTGCGAAGAAAGGGTGGCTCCACTGGGCTACATTAGTAGAGAACTTGTTGGAGAGAATTAGGCAGGGGCAGTTTGCTTTTGCTGGTACAACAGGCCATTGCTGCACAAAATGGCTTGTGTCAAAGGCTTTCTGAGGTCTTGTGTTAAACCTCTTACGCAAACAACTCATAAAAACTTGTGTTCTTCCATCCCTGCTGTGTAAACAGGGCACTATGAGTGAGAATTGATAGGTGCAGGTTGTGTTTCTCACCTTGGCATTCACCCACCTGCATGAGCTGAGCAGATTGATGCAACCACCTGGAACAGGACGCAGAAATTTAGGGTGTTGAAATCTAGGAATGAGTTTAGTGAGTTACTTACACCCTTGCAGTGCGGTTAATGCTGTGCAGTGGTGTGCCTAACTCATTCGCACAGTAGGCTTGAGTGCCTGGTTGGGTTACCATTTGGGGGAACCTATCCTGTCCAGAGTGGTCTAGAACCATTTGAAGAGCTCTGGCTTATCACCCAAATGAGCCAAATATTTAGATCATGCCATTTTCCATATAATCCTTTACAGGCTTGACTGCCCCTTAGAAGGGCAATTCAGCTTGCCTCCTCTGTCATTCTCTTTGGATCCAAAATCCTAATGTCAGGGCAACCCCAGAAGTCTGTTTCATCTTCTGTAACTGCCATCAGAAGAGCTTGTTCATGAGGATCAATATTTCTAATGGATGTTGCTTCCAGAACTGACCACTTATGTATTCTACACCACTGCAGAAGTGTTATGACACTAGTCTGTTTGGCATCAGCATGGGACACAACAGCAGCATCTGTGCAAATCTGCACAAAACCTGACTGCAGAAGCTTCTGCATCATAAAAATCCATTTTGGCTCATGTGCGTAAGTACAGTTCTGTCCATTTAAATACTGGTGCAGCAGTTTGGTGGTGGTTACAGGTTGTTTTTTTTTTTTAACATGTCAGTCTGTCTCAGATATGATCCGACATCTGTGAAATGCATCTTCTTAATAACTGGAGAGCAGCCTGAAGCAACACCATGCACATCTGAACAGCTCCACAGCTTAAGTAGAGGGGAGGGAATGCAACTTTTTTGATCTAGAGTTTCTGTGGCTGATTCTTTTCTTAAAATTAACACAGCTCTTTGAACCTCAGCACCAGTTTAGGGTGTCTGAAACCCTGTATGAGATGTAGCTACAGAGGGTAAGGGCAGTGTGTTTTTTTGTTGTTGTTGTTGTTGGGACCTGATGTCAGTGATAAAATGCAGCATATCTTTGCTCTTGCTTCCAGATACTCTGCTCGTTTGTAGACCATACAATGTATTGATACAGGTGAGCAGATATAAACTTACTCCAGATTGCTCCTACGTGTGTGCTGTGTTTTCTGCCTTGGATACAGTTAAAGGAAGAAGTCGCGGAGCTGTGGAGATGGTGCATTTTTTTGATCTGTTGGCAGTTCCAAGTAAGGTCTTTTCACAAGGAAGAGTCATGCTGTCAATAGAAATCGACTGTCAGATTTTTTTCCCCCATTTTATTTACTTATTTTTATTCTCTCCTTCTTGAAGGAGGATGATCGGACTAATTTGGGCTGTTTCCTAATGGCAGTGGAAGCATAGGTGAAGGGTACACATTAAAGCATGAACAAACAGGAATCTGCTAGATAAACATTTAATTTCTGCCTGCCTGCTTCGATTTTCAAGTCCCAGAGGACCAACTTCCTATTATCACTGAACCTCATTATAGTTTTATCTCTGGTCTTATAATAAAATCAAAAGCATTAAGTAACTAGAGCTATCCTAGGCTATTTGTTATCGATTCAGGTAACCACTAATTGCAGTTTGCCTCCCAAACGCTGTGGAAGTTGAAGGTCTTCTGCTATATGTGGTGGACAGATATCTTCTGAGATACTGGATAAAGAAAAGTTAATAGCAACCAGGGTTATTTAATATCCTAAATAAGGATGCAGATGAGGAAGCGGAAAACAATCTGGCAATGTCTGCTGTAGCTGCTGACATGGTTTTTGTTACAAATTAACTGTATCAGAGTGAATTAGGGAAAAAAGAGTTGCAAATGTTCATAAGATTTGTAAAGTGGAATTTAGATTTGCTTGTGTATATGACTGCATTTTCATGTTTTCCATGAAACTAGTTCATGTGGTTTCAGTTACTCACTTAAGTCCCATATTATTATTTTCAGTTTCCTGAGTGCATGATTTATGTAACTAAGAATATTAAAGTCAAACACACAAATTGAAATTCACTGCACATTGATTAAATTGGCTGTATGCATTACTAAAGTTAAATAAATTACATATGTTAAAAAATAAGCAGCAAACTATGACTGTAATAGTTACAATTTGCAATTCGAATGACCTGTAAACCAAGAGTTATTTGCTAACAAAATGTTTGAATAATATTGAATAATGAATACATTAGAGAATTTCATGATGTGTTTATCACGATTAATGAATAAGGAAAAAATATTCATCAAGTTATGTAAGTATTTGTTCAATGGAAAATCAAGTTCACAACAGGTTTTTGGGAAAGTGTAGCTGTAAAGATTGCAGGAATTGGTGAGTTGTGATGAAACTGGTCAGGGGCAGTTTCAGGAGCTGTCTGGTTGACCCACATAATGTAATGGCTGTTGGGTAATCCCAGGAAAGACATGTATGAGGAACTCGTGGTGACCTTTGTAGCAGTCCACCAGCAGTGTTGCACATAATGTTTTGAGAAAGTTATCTTTCTGATGTATGTATCTTCTCTCTGTGAAGAAGGAGAAAAATGTGAGACTGGTGGTGATGCTGCATCTGTGAAAGGTAACAGTGGTGTGCTTAAAGTGCTGACTCCTCTTCTGCTCCACAATTTGAACATAATCCAGACTGAATTTTGCCCTACTGGCACTCCTCCCTTCGCTACAAGCATGTTCCTGTTCAACCTCGGTTTGTGTGCCCAGGTGCCAGTGGGGCCTGGGACTGCTCCGCTCACAAGTGGGAAGTGGGAATGCCGCGCTTCTTGGAGGGAGGAGGAGAGTTCTGGGCTTCTAGAAGTAGCTGGTAGCTAAGGGGCTTGGGCTCATGTTTTCTGAAAGTTGGACCCTGTTGGGATGTTTCAAGTGCGGCATCTGCAGTCAAAGTATTGGAAGGCCTGGGCAATGGTTAGGTGAAACTTCATAAAACTTTTCTGTCAGTGCTTGCTGTAGTCCTGTTAAAATAGTTCCCTAAAACCTGTGGGCTGTTGAGCTTTTATTCTGATGGAAAAATTATACAAGCAAG